>RJWM01001211.1:52612-165173 GCA_004363535.1 Dasyprocta punctata
CAGCACCGGGGATTGAATTCACAACCTTGCGCCTGCCAGGACAGGCGCTTAAGGCACTGAGCCAAACTCCCGGCCCTCAATTTGGCACTTTCTGAAGCAGTTATGCACTTCTAGAAATCCCCCTTCTTTTTGAGATGTGGTCTCTCTATGTAATCTGGCTGACCTTGAACTCACTACATAGATCTGTTTGGCCTCACAGTTTTCTCGATCCTCTTTCCTCAGCCTCCTGAATGCTAGGCTTACAGGTGTGTGTCCACACTAGCTTTGGAAGTTGTCTTTCCTGTGCATCTTTAAGATCTGAAAGTTCCTGCTATGTGACATCAAACACAAAAGCAGACTTGTAAATACATTATAGTTGTCCTCATCCACCTTATTTACCAGATCTGGCACCTTGTGATTTCTTGCTCTTCCATGAAGTTAAAATGATCAGCCCATGCAATATAAATGATTTTCTTGATTCAGAACATCAAGTCAGCAAGAAATATGACTAAAGATACTAAGGAATGAATCCCAGAACTGCCTCACAAAGTCCGAGAACAGTGGTATAAGTAGGTTCAAAACAAAAGTGTCTTTCATCCTAAAAAGTCTTTTAAAAATTTAAAGATTCATCTTATTTGTCAGTAACAATTGAAATTATTATTTTCAAATATAAAAATCAATTATTATTTAAGGGGAATGAATGTAGAGAAAACCTCATTTACAATATCATCAAAAATAATTCTTTTACTGCAACTAACATAAACATACCAAGTACGAATGTTATCTGAGTAAAATGTTAAAATACTCTTTGAAAACCATAAATAGACCTAATCAAGCATAATGACATGCTTTTATAAGTCTACAGAAATTTACATAATAAAGATATCTCATATGAATGATAATTTCTAAATTTAATGTGATTCTAATAAGAATACTTACTTTGTGGGATTTTATAAATTGATAAAAAAGGCCAACTTGATAATAAAATGAGTAAGAGTCATGGATGGAGAGCTGGCACAATAACAAAAACCCTGCACACAAAGAACCAGCTTCTTTAGATATTAAAATATATTGCAAAATTGCCTTAAATAAGAAAAGATAATAAAAAATAATATCAACAAATAGACAAAGAAGACAACATAAAATTCCAGGAAATTAATTCAACTCATATGAAACCTCGGTATGTTATTCATGTGGTATCTCTAATCATTGAGATATAGGTAAGACTTGAAATAAAGCATGTTTAGTAAGCACCCTAAATGTTTATGGAAAAGATAAATTTTGGTTCAACCTCACTTCACAGATAATCAAGAATTCAATACAAGTGCATTAATTATATCAGTGTAAAGCTTCATACTATAGCAGTGCGTAAAGAAAACAGGTGAATTTCTGTTCAATATAGGTGTAAGACAAAGGTTTCCAAATGTAGTTTAAAATCAAGAGGAAATTCCAACTATATTGAAAACTTAGGACATGTAAAAATGAAAAACAAACCTGACCAGAAAACTCTACATGTAAATCAAATTACAATTGCCTAGCTAGGAAGGATTTTTGTACTTTATGTCACATATGATGATCTAACATGTTTACTACTTAACTATTTTAAAAATTGAGAGGGAGGTAAGATTGGAATCCTGACTGAAAAATAGATTGTATGAGTAAGTGGTTCTCAAAAACCAAATTTATAATGGCCTTAAACATGTAAAAGAATGTTCATTCTCACCCATATATGAAAATGGAGCAAGCATACAGTAAAGAACAATTTCTAACCTGTACCATTGGCGAGAAATTTTGAAGGATGACAATACATTATGCTGGTGAAACTGGAGGAGAGTGAGATATTCAATCTCTGGGGATTAGCATGCAAACCCAATATGCTGGGAGGGAAATTTGGTAGTGCTAGACAGAAATGTATATGCACTTAGCATTTGATATAGCAATCCCCCTTTAGAGTCTTTAATATGAACAGGATAAATTTCCAGCAACAGCAAATATATATAGTTATTACCAGCTTTCAGTATCTACAGATTACAAATGCATGCATTCCATGAACTCTGAATCAAATATTTGAAAAAAAAGATAACAATAAAAAATGTAAACTTAAAAACTGGAACACCATAGTAGCTATTTCATGGCATTTATGTTACATTAAGTATTAAAATTAATCTGAAGATAGTTTAAAATATAAGGTACGATTAGCACATGTTTTTGAAAATTCTACACAATGCTATACAAAGAATTTTTTTCTTTTTTATTTAAAAGAACAAAAAGACACAGAAAAGGAAAACCAAAAGCAAAAGAGACAACAACAAACTCAAAACAACAACAATATAGGCTTTCAAAAAAGTGTGATAGGAATTTAACAATGGTTATTTATTAATATTTTAAATTTTACTTTAAAGATAGTAAAATCCAACAAAACATAATGGAACAAAGTCAATTAAAACACAGCAGTAGAACTGGTACAGAACTTCAAAGCAAGATACTAGGAAAACAATAGCTACTATAGTATATTTGTTTTCTCCACAACAGTTGACCATTCCTTAGGTATAGTAAAATCAAACCAAAAACAAAACAGAATAAAACCAATCAAAACAGAATATGAAATAAAGCAAAAAATAAGTAATCAGAATAAAGTAAAACAATGAGAACAATATTGGGCCTCAAAGACAAGGCAGAAGGGAATCCCCCATATTTGCTACATTGCATGCTGTCATCCTCTGAAGAGATGCTCAGAATGCTCGCCCCAGACCTGCAAAATCAACCAAACAATATAAGCATTTAGTTGCTTTATGTACCTTAGTTGCTGCCAACTTAGCTGGTCCTCCAAACCAGCAGGTTGCTTATGGAGGGGTAGTGGGTGTTGACTCTCAGCCTGCATGCTGGTAGGTGCACGGAAGGTGCAGATCTTTCTCTTCCTGGAGTCTGCTCCGCTTGTGCCACTCACAAGGAAGGCAGGCTAGTTGTCTTTTGGTTGGATCTTCCCTGACCCAACATGGTAGATTCTTGGAAGGCACAGATGCTTTTCTTCTTGGAGTCCGCACCACTTGTGCCACTCACCAGAAAGGCTGGCTAGTTGTCTTCTCAACAATGGTTATTATATTGCATATAGTTGTCTTCAACAGTGTTGCTTAGATTACCAGATATATACATGCAAATTTGATCTAATCATAGGATGTTCATGTCCACAGTAGGATCCAAGAACCAATTCTCCAAAAGAAAGCAAGAAATGAATATAGGTATATGGGTGGGTAATTGCACATGTATATAATTAGTGCTATTATTACTCTTAATTATACTATCTTGAAAAGAATCTAAATGTCCACACATAGTAGAATGATTCCATAAGCTATGAGTCCATATATATTTACGCTATGCAGGTTTGAACAAGAAGGATGATTTTTTTCAAAGTTATAAGAAGTGAATAAGAGTGTATTCTTAAATGAAATTTAAAAAGTATCTCTCATATATGCTTTTGTGGAAGAAAGAAAGGTGCATAAAAATGGTACACACATACACTCAGTTGACAACAAGAAGCACAAGAATAAAAATTCAAATGCAGGCTATCATTTGGGTATAGACAATATGGCTGAATAATTTGAAAATAATGGGACAATTAGAAAGTGAAATATGTTATGTGAGTTTATTTTCTCTAAACGTACTTTTTTGTTTGCACATTTCTGATCTGAGAACTGGGTTAATATTTCTCAAACCCAGCAATAATAGTAGTAGCAATAAAAATCCACAAGGTTGGAGAGGAGACACCAGAATTAACTAAAAACAGAATTAATCAAACTAAGATTTGTTAGAAATAAATGACATAACCATAGGTTTGAGAATTCATTTTGATGATATCTGAAGAAAAAATAGCACAACTATATTACTGGGAGCAAAAACAAAAATCATCATTGCCAATCATCTTACTCTAGTAAATATGTTTGATTTTCATAAAAGCATGAGTCAGTAATATTCAAATTATTTTATATTTTCTCTATAATTAAACAAATTGGAAACGTTTTGAGTAAAGAATGGTATGTTTTTGTGTATAAAAAAAGAAATATGAAAAGATAAATACAATGAGCCCTGTGATATTTCACTAGAATTAGTAGTTTTAGTATGGTCCCATGTCATTTGGTACATATACTGGGAGATATTGTATTTGATAGACATGTATCTATAAATGCATATATACCATCTCTTACTACTGCTACAGCTTATCAGCAATGCTACACAAATATAAAATAGCACACATATCCCTCAGTCCTTAGCTTATAATTAAAATTAACCCTGGAAATGAGTAAAAGAGTCATGAAGAAATACTTGATTCTAGATCTTGAATGGAAATAGTGTGATCTATATTGGAATATGTCATAATACCAGATAACAGGTGCCCAAAGAAATGATGAGAAGAATTTGAAAGGACACAGGACCCTACTTGAGGGGATCTGAGACAAGAAAATAATGTATGGGGCGTGGGTTCGTATGATATTATATAACATAAAATAAAATAAAACTCCATAAGTTCTTGAAATATGCACGGTTTCATAAATAAATGCGGGAAAGGGTGAGTTCCTTCTTACAGTTCTTCTAGGTGGTAAATATAGAAGGAATGATGTAAATGCAAAAATAGTCATTTTCAAATTCTACAGAACTAAATGCTTCAGGCAATAATCTTCAAAAGATTTTGAAATTAGTGGGCAGAGTATGAGCATAAAACAAGATAGTTATATAGCCTCAGAATATCTTCCCCAAGATACTTATTGACTATGAAATTAAATATGGTAAATTTGCAATGGAGAAAACTAGAAGATAGTGCCTTACTCAAATTATCAAAATTACTATCACCACTAATTTAATATAACAACATCATGAGCCTCATGATAAGCTGCACGAAAAAGAGCAAAAGATTCCTTATCTGGTACTACTACTGACAAGAATACATAAGATGATGAAACAGTGGGAAACCTCAGAAAAACTCAAAAGTTGAGACATTTTACAAATCAGTTGAATGGTTCATATTCAAATATTTCGAAGTCATGAAAATCAAACAAAGACTGAACACCTGCTGAAGAACAAAGAAAATAAGGAGATACGACAACTAAGTGCAATATGTAATACTGAATTGAATCGTGGACTGGAATAAAAAACATTATCAGGATAAATAGTGAGTTCCAAATAATGTACATAAGTCAGTGAAAGACATTGCTACAATGGTAGTTTTATGACTTTGATAACTATGCAAAGTGATTGAAAAACACAGTGAATGTTTGAATTTTTAAAAATTATTACATTTCTTCATGCCTCTAACTTGTAATCTGAGCAAATATTTTGAAGATCACAACATGCAATATATTGACCATTGCTAATCTCCTATTATTTTATTTTGAAATTCTGTATCATTGTTTTTATTCTTTTTTCATTTTAAAATTAAAAAAATTACAGTAAAAGAAGTACTACGTGCAATCCCCATCAAAATACTTATTTTTACTTTGAATTCACTTACTTTACTACTCTTGCCTTTTTCTGAAATAGGTCTTGAAGTCCTCTTACTTGAATATATTGAGTGTTTTCAACTTCTGTTTTTTTTTTTTTTTTTTTTTTTTTTTTTTTTTTTTTTTTTTTTTTTTTTTTTTTTTTTTTTTTTTTTTTTTTTTTTTTTTTTTTTTTTTTTTTTTTTTTTTTTTTGTTTTTTGTTTTTTTTGTGGCACCAGGGATCGAACTCACAACCTCACGCCTGCCAGGCAGGCAATTAAGCCGCTGAGCCAAACCCCAGCCCCTGTTTTCAACTTCTGATGAAAAATATGGTGAATGCTGTTGCCATGTGCATTGAATGAAAACCAGGATATAGGATTCGCAAAGCATTATGGTGTATCATCATCCACCTTATTCACCACACCACCAGATGACTAGAAAAAAAATGTACGTGTACAGGAGTGATCAACATATATGGTGAATATTTAAGTGTTTTGAAAAAAATTATTAAAACAAAGTGCACATTAAGCTGGGCATGGTGGCACACGCTTTTAATTCCAGCACTCTGGAGGCTGAGGTAGGAGTGTTGTGAGTTCAAGGCCGGCTTGGGCTACAACGTGAGCGCAAGGCCAGTCTGAGCTACATAGTGCAATCCTACCTCAAAAAACTAGATTTTGGCTCAGTTGCTTAAGTGCCTGTCTGGCAGGCGTGAAGTTGTGAGTTCGGTCCCCAGCGCTACAAAAAAAAAAAAAAAAAAAAAAAAAAAAAAAAAAAAAAAAAAAAAAAAAAAAAAAAAAAAAAAAAGAAAAAGAAAAAGAAAAAGAAAAAGAAAAAACACCACTAAAGCGCACATTGACATTACTTCCCCTCAAAACATTTTCCCATCATTCAGTGTGGAGATTTCTCATAAAACTAAAAGTAGAAATACAATTTGACTCAGCTCTTCCCCTGCTAGGAATCTTCCCAAAAGAGTTAAAATTGTCATATTACCAGGATACATGCATACTAGTGCTTATAGCAGAGCAACTTAAAATATCTAGATCTTGGAAATAACATATAAGACCATCAACAGATAAATGGCTAGGGAAAATGAGATACATATCCACAAAGGAATACTATGTTGTTATAAAAATAAACTTGAGGCACCCATAGAAAAATGGTTGCAACTGGAGAGGATAATGTTAAGAGAAATAGGTCAGATAAAGAAGTTCAAACACTTCACGGTTTCTCTTACATAATAAACATTTCATATAGACGTTAAATAAAAAGTAAGGAGAAGTTTAAATGCCTCAACAAATTATATATTCTTTTGTTCTAAAAGTATTTCAATGTATATTTTAATTTGTTTTATACTAATAAGTTAAATCGCTGATTTGCAAATGAATTTCATTCTGGGAAAGCATTCTTAAATTTGATTCATTTATATTTATTAGTAAGTCTGTCAAAACGAGTCTTGTACATCTTTGACACAAATATACAATGTAAAGTGTATATATATAAAACCTCCACATCACCACTGCTTTTCCTATGGCTTTTTGGCATCCTGGGGTTTGACTGAGCACTGTACACTATTACACTCTACAATAAGTACACAGCAGTGCAATTGTGACAATGTCTAGAGAATATGTAAGCTACTTCTGTGATTCGTTTGCTTCTAGGTAATGACAGGTTCCTTTCTATATGTGAAAGTTCGCAACTTAATGTTGGCAACTCAGGGACTTACTGTAGTTTACCTTATTTCATTGAAAATGGAGTTTCTGTTATTATTTTTTTGATTCTTTTTGCAAAAGTATTTTTAGTTTATGACTTGTAACAAGTGACTACTTCAAGATAATGACACAATGTACTATTGTTACTCTATTATTGTCTGTTTCTGAAAATTTGTTTATTTTTTCATAAAATAAAGAAATGAGTTTTGTTTGCTGACTAAATGATCTCATATAGTAAAACTTTAAAAGACCCCATATATTGGATAGATTTACTAAAAGAATTAAAGTACAGTTGAAGGATACAAAATCACTATGTGAAAACCAGTTGCATTTTTTATATTAGCAACAAAATAACTGAAATTGAACTTAGGAAGTCAATCTTACTAACAATAGCACCAAAATTAATACAGCATTTTGAAGGAATTTAATAAAGAATGAAGACTTTTATAATAGAAATGCAAAATAATGATAAAGAAGTAAAGACTATACAATCAAATTCAAAGGCTTCCATATTCATAGATTGGAAGGTATAGTGTTGAAAATTATCTAAAGTTCACAAAGTGATCAGCAGATTCAGTGCAATCCCTTTTAAAAGCCTAAAGCCATTTCTTTTACAGAAATAGAACAAGAAATTATATAATTCACATGCAACCACAGCAGGTCACAATTAACCAAATCAAAATTGAGAAAGAACAGAATTAGAAGAACTGATTTTCCTTGCCTTGCAATATGTCATAAGGATATAGTATTCAAAATATTGCACTGCCAGTGTAAAGAAAAACTAATGCAAAAAACACATGGTTCAGGAAAATAAAATCAATGGATACAGTGTCTAGTACTCTTTGAAACAGAAATTAAAAGTACAAAAAGTACAATTGATAGTTTTTTTAATGATTGTCTTTGAAAAAAACTTGATAACCATTGGTAAAAGCATGATTTCAGACTCTCTTACACAGTATACAAAAATCAACAGAATGTAAACTGAAGTCTGAAACATAAGAACCAAAAGTTCTGCAATCTAAAAGAATAAAAAGGGGAAAGTTTAGTGATATTATTCTTGGCATTGATTTTACAGATATGACCTCAGTAACACAGATAAGAAAAACAAAAGTAGACAAGTTGTGCTGAATCAAACTGAAAACATTTTCAGTAAAGGAAACAATCTACAGACTGAAAAGACAACCTGAGGAATGGAAAAAATTGTAAACCCTATATCTGATAAGAAGCCATACTCCAAAATATATGATACTTCTATAATTCAATACAAAAAAATACCTGATAACACCATTGAAAAATGATCCAAGGACATTAAAAGTCAATTTTACAAAGGACACATACAAATGGTGAACATTTTTGTGAAAAATGTTCAAGATAACAAATCAGAGAAATGGAAGCTAAATCTATCATGATATATCATGTTACACTTTCCAAACAGATATTACCACTAATTTAAAAAATGTGAGAGAGAGAGAGAGAGAGAGAGAGAGAGAGAGAGAGAGAGAGAGAGAAATGTTAATGAGGATGTGGAGAATTTAGAACATTTCCATAATATTTTGGAGAATGCAAAGTAGCATAGCCTTTATCAAGCCAATATATGGGGTCCTCAAAAAAATAATAGTGTATCTACCATAGGGAATTAATTCCAAATAATTGGTATGAGGATATTGAAGAAATAATAGCACTTTCATGTTCATTATAACACTATTCACTGTTGGCACTATGTGTGGAGAAACAGAATGTAAATATCTACCAAGAGACAAATGCTTAAAGAAAATGTGATACATAAACACAGTGGAATATTATTCAGTTTTAGAAATCATGAAAGCTGCACTACACTACAAAACAGATAAACCCTGAGAATGTAATGCAATAAAAAAAAACTAGTCACACAAATAAAAATGACCACAATTATATGAAGTTTGTAAATTAGTAGAATTCATCGAATTAAATAGGAATGTTGAGATTGGGCTCAGTGGAGAAGGACCTGGGAAGTTACTAATTAAGGGGTATTTCAATTAACTAAATGAATGATGTCCAGCTATCTCCTATATAACATTGTAACTGAGTCCATGATATTTGTATTGCAAAATTAAAATTTAAGATGTTAGATCTCATATTATGTGTTCTAAACAAAATAATAAATAAAATTTCCTTCAGAAGGAATTTAGGCTTATGTGAGGTCAAAAATATGAAGCCCCCATTATATGATTAGTGCCCTCTTCAGAACAGGAAGGGAGATCATACCTCCCCCTCTTCCTCGTATGTGAGGACACAGTGAGAAGTTAGTTGTGTCATAGTCAGGAATTTAGTCCTCAGCAAGGAGGATACTGAATTAGTGGAAATGTTGATCTTGGAGGTGCCAGCCTTCAGAATTGGGAGAAATAAATTTCACTGTGTCTAAGGGACCTAGACTATGGTATTTTCTTATGGAAGCCCAAGTTGGCTAATCATCTACATTAAAAGATTAAAAGAAAGTTTTCTTTGATTGTCTACGCTGATGCAAATGTTTGGGTGACACTGAATTCTGTTTGTGTTGAAAAGTGTAACAAACTAGGAATAGATGGGAATTTACTCAACTCTATAAATAGCATCTACCAAACAACTTGAAAACTAAGACAAAATTTCTTAATGTTGTAAGATTTAATATGCTCCCCTTGGGTTAAACACAAACAAATCTGAAATCTCAAGCTATGTAGTGTATTGCATGCTGTAATACAAACATTATGTTTGCTAATATTGAAAACTGTACTGTTGTTATACATAAGAAGATCATTGTTCTCAGGAAATTTTTGCTAAAGTACTTAGGGACAAATGGGTACAAGATCTATAATTTCACATCAAATATTTCATTTAGAGAGGAGAGAGATGTAGAGGAAGAAAAGGAAAAGGATGAAATGAGTTAATGACAAAGTACTTGGGATACAAGGTAAACAGTTGCTAAATCGCAGTAAAAAGTATCATGACAGGACAGCACCAACAATGATTTAATTACCTCACAATAAGCTCCTCCTCTTAAAGGAGCTACCACCTTTCTTATCACAACAGACCACACTTTCAACATATGAAATCTTGAGGAACACACTTGAGTCATCTCTAAACCACAGAAACAAAGATTAATGTTCGATAGAGTCCCTAGCTTCTTAAGGATGTTCACAATTATTAATGTGTAAATTAACTTGAAAATAGTGCAAAAGAGAAAGGATGAGCCTGACTACATTCTTATATGATAACTGTAAATTTACCATACTAAATGCAATCTGTTATTTTTTAAAAATGATTCCATACCTCCTTTAATAATTGTTTAGGGAATATATTTTGGAGTTTAAATTTTCTAAGATTTCACATCTGCTTATTTTTTATTCTAAAGTTTTCATTAAAAAGAAAATGCTAATGTCTTAAGCAAAGAAAAACACTGATATGATTTGCCGATAAAATCAGGTATTTTCATAGCATAATCCATATAAATGTAAAATAAGGATGTTGTTGATCAAGTTTTGAATGATTTGGATGTATTTGCAAATTGTGTTATTCCTCTGGAAATGTAGGACTTGTGTACTAAATGATTTCAATATATGCTGCATCTGTGCTCAATAATAGATTCTTCCTAAATATTAAATAACATTGGAATAAATGTTGTGAAACAATACAATTTCATTCAAGTCTCTTATCAGAAAAGCAAAAATGGATCTGGAAGAGTGGAAAGAAGTATGCCAGTCATTTTCTTGTTTGGGATTAAGATTTGAGGCAAGACCCTTCCCGATTAAGGCCTTATGATTAAAACCTCAACTACTTCCTCTCTGTTCAGCACACTGAACTTTCCAATTATTCACTTGTTTATTATTAAGGATCAGCAGAATATCATGACTGTTGACTGTTGAGTACCAGGCCCTGTATAAAGCGCTTTAGACATCTTTGTTCATGAAATGCTCACAGCTCTATGAAGCATTGTATCTATTTTATACCAGAAGAATCTGAGTATCGGGGAAGTTTGATGAATTTTTTAAAGATCAAACTATTACTATATGCCCATATTGTTTCTACCATGATGTAGTGCCTTGTTTGGGCCACTTAAATCACTCTTATTTCCTGACCTCTGAGGAAAACGAAAATTTAACATATATATTACTATCTAGATTACTTAATTATAACACAGGGCTTTGATGTGAATACTGAATGCATCCAGAATATTAATGACTGCCCACCTACTTTCCATCTTCCCTTGATCTAAGTGGATGCAGCAAGAACACATACTTGAGTAGAAACGGTTTTTCTCAATTGGTGCTTTTAAGTATTTGCTCTTTGTATTACAAAAATTTGACAAAAGCCTATAATTGATCAAAAATTGTACATTTTCTTCTCACTTGGGAAAATTAAAAGTGAAATGTTTCTTTATGAAAATAATGTCCTGTGTGATTCATCAATCTCAAGCTTTGCTTAAAAAGTAGATTGTTAAGTGTCTATTCTACGAAGAATATGAATTATTATGGGAAAAATTCAAACTGTAATCTCAAACAAATGTTTCAAATCAAATTGGAAAATGAATGAAGTTCCAATGTCTATTTAAAGTGAGAAATTATTGCCAGCAGAGTAGCAAATAATGTTTACAATGATTGGCTGGAAATCAATAGACACACTTTCTGGATAAGCTGGCATTTAATACTTTATTGGAGAGAATTAAAATGATTATACTTAAATAGCAAATTGTATTGCAAATATGTGGAAGGTCAATAAATATTCTGCTCACATTTCTCCAGTCTTATTTTGCTAAGAAAGCAAAAATGTGAATTTCATAAATAGCAAGAGAATTATTCTCACTAATCCTACTTTTTTCCTTTCCCCTTATTCCAGAAGAAAATATCAGAAATATAGTTATAGTTATAGATGTAGATGTAGATAGAGCTAGAGCTAGAACTAGAGCTAGAGACAGAGGTAGATGGATATATATATCAATCTCAATTTTCTTTAAAAAGCAGATAATTAAGTGTCTGTTCAATGAAACACCAATATGTATTCCACTATGGGAATAATTCAAACTGTAATCTCAAATAAATGTTTCAAATCAAATGGATATATATATATATATATATATATATTAGTTTGATAGAACTTTACAAAATGACTAAACCAGGAAATGCCCACACCTAGAAACAATCATACCATCACCAAAAAGATTTTTAGGGAGAAATCTTCCCATCCTCTGTTAAAGGGAAAATGATATCCAAATAATATCCTGAATTCTAGTAACACAAGTTTGCTTTATAGGTCATTATTAAATAGAATAATACAATGTGCATTCTTGTGCCTGACTTTTCTTGTTCCAAATGCTTGAGATTCATCCACTGTGTTGTATTTAACTATACACCAAATATTCTCTTCATTGTGTAACATTCTACTGTGTGGCTATACCAAAGTGTATTTATCATCTTATTATTTACTTGAAATCGTAGAGGTATTCACGCCAATGTATTATGGATTTTCCTTTACATGGGTTTTGGTGATCATAAGCATTTATTTTCATGGAACATCTATTGAGGAATGAAATTTGGGAGGTTCATCTTGATCAAATGGTTACCATCAACTGAGGAATGGATAATACTAGCAATTATCTCTAATCAATAGAGGTTTGATTTATTTTACTTATGAGTATGGTTTTGAGCTGCATCCATTTACCTGTAAAAGTCTCCAGTTTATCCTTTTTATGGCTAAGTAGTACCCTGTTATTAAGAAAAAAAACATGTCTTTTGTCCATTCCTTGGTTGATGATCACTAGTGTGAGAAACTGAACAAGTAAATAGGATCCAAAATGTGTAATAGATATTGGAATTGTTAAGAAGCTATTCAAAAGAAAAGACAAACTATGATAGTAGAAAGGGGAAAGGAAAAAGGGAAAGAAGAAAAAAATATGCATATACAAGATAGGTATGATATCTATACAGCTAGCTTTTCTATGTTCCTTGAAAAGAATGTTTTGTGCTAATAATGTTTAGACAAGATATCATGCCTATATCCTGTACTCTGAATGACTACTTTGCAGACAACATGTAATATATCAACTATTTTAACAGTCCTGCTAACCTGTTTTGAAACTGTTTCATTGTTTTTATCTTTTTTCTCCTTAAAATAAAACTGAAAAATACTGTCAAATAGTGTTTTTCAAAGTATTTCTACTCTACCAAGTGACATCTTCACTAAGTATGTATGAGAATACTGGTTCTCGTATATTCTCACAAACATAGATAGCATTGTATGTCTTCTTCAATGTAAATACTGCAGTATGTATGTAGTGATATTTCTTCTGCCATCATTGGCATCTATTAATCAGCATTCCTGTCACTAGGAAACAATATCAGATACCCAAAATTTAAAGGAGGAAAAGATGAATTGGTTCATATTTTAATGTGGATCAACTGGCTTCAAGGGAGAACCATCATAGCAGAGGGGAATGGTTAAAAATGTTACTTCCTGGCAGTTAGGAAGCAGATGAAGGGCAGTAACCAAAAACCAGGTTCAAGGATCATATGTATTAGGCAATGGCACAACTCCAAGACCTACTCAGACACTATCCAAATAGTGCTACAATAATCTACCAGCTATTTCTTAATCCAATCAAGGTAGCATATGACAATGACCGCCGAGTCTGGGTTTCTATATTTAATGACTCTGTGCCATATTTAATAATGTTGGGATCACAGAAATGTAAGCTGAGATACAAAGAAAAAATTTGATCTTGGATAATTTACTTAGGCTATCTAAAACTCAACTCCTCTGCAAAAATAAGATGTAATTAGTTTCCTTAATTTCTTTAGTTCTTAAAAGGATTTAGCAAAATCAAGTCTAGGAAACACTAAAAAGGTAAAGTGACAATAGTGTTATCATTTAGTAGAGGGACTCCAAAATGTACTTGTTTATAATAATCATATAAAGCTCCAATTTCAAAGATCTGAATCGTAATTTCTAATGAAGCTCTTTAAGAATACGGATTTTTAACATTAATTTTCAAGTAATTAATATAATTATTAAAAACTGATCTTGGCTAATATTTTGCACAAAATGTCATATATATACTGTTTCATATGTCATTAATGTTAAATTTTTAGAAGTAATTTACATACATATATTTATATATAATATTTCATATAAGTGTTTATATGTGTCTTATACTCTTTAAATGTTGTGTTCATTAATTAAATTTGCCTTTCATTCTCAGATATTTCTATATAGTAAAATATGTAAGGTAGTCTTATATCCAGTAAAAGTAATCACTAAAATAGTTTATCATTTAATCACCCTAAGCATTAAATTTATAGCTGTTAATCTATGCTTTAATCATAAATGTTCTACTCCTGGAAAAGTATTAATATTTTCATAATTTAGTTCTTGAGCAGCATAAACATTTGAATGGAACCTATGTGACTGCTTTTCAATTCTTCTGCACTGTTATTAATTTTTGTTAATACAAGTGTAAATTGGTTTAACTTTCCAGGAATTAATTTGAAAATATTTGTCCAAAACCTTATCATTGTTTATATTTATTCACTCTTCCAACTGTATTTTGGGGACTTTTCTTAAAACAATAGCCCCAATGACAATGCTTTTTCAGAAAAATATCCACTAACATATTATGTATATTATGAGAAAAACAGAAACAGCATATCAAAGGATTCAAGGGTTTATATATTATTGGCACTAGTAATAACAAAAATTTACTATAACCTGAAGATTTTCTCCTATTTTAGATAGTATTAAGCATAATATGCTTTATCCTACTTTACTACTCAATGCTATGATTTAGATTTATTGGCAAAACAAATACCTATTTAATAACTAAAGATTTGGGAGAGATTATTAATGAATAAAAGGTTCTTTGACTAAAGATACAGAGTCAAGATAAAAATTCATTTCTATAATGCCCAAGATAACACTATTCTATAAATTTTTGTTTCTTTGCATTAAAAATAATAATATGCACAAATGCTTGAAGTTTCCATTGTGAAATATATTGACAAAATTTAAAATATTCAAAGTAGTTATTAAATAAAGTATATATATATATGTATATATCTAGAGAGAGAGAGAGAGGCTGTATTATTTGTCTGTTGACAGCTACTACTTTAAGGAAGAGTGATTTAATTGACAAATTGTTTCACTGGATTCAGTTCATAGTTAGGTGATCTGAAAATAGAAAACAGTATGGTGGAAGTGTGTGGAAAATTAGGAAGCAGAGCAGAGGAACGGATATAGAGATGAAGTTTTGAGGGACCAGATGTGGACCAAAAAGTCATGCCTCCAAGACATACCCAGATATTCCCAGAAGTGTGCTTTCTTAATCTCCTAGATTGATACCAAGCCAATGAATTTGACAATCTGCCTTGAATGTACAAATTTCCAATTTCATGTTTTTCACTGATGTGTATTTTAACCTATTCAGTAACAAATGCATTAGTTTGTTAATTTGAAAAATAAGAACTATGTCTGTATACTTTGCTAAAAAATGTCTTGAAATTTTACTTCTAACCATGATGCTGTACTATAGTAGACAGCATGGAAAATGGACTGGAAGGCAGCAATCAGAAAAATTCCCAGAACTGAAACAAAACTTGGAGACATCTGGATAATAATCATCCAGAGGGAAACACGATACTGAATGTTCTGAACAACTAGAAAACCAACAAAAGTGATGCATAAGGCTAAATTAGCTATAGAGTCAATGTTCTAGAACTACCTTACCAAGATTTGAAATAGCACTCCACAAATAATTTAATTTTCTGGTGAAAACATCTAAATATATTTTAAGTGGTGCCAATAAAGTAAGATAAAAATCAAAATAATATCCAAAGTGAATATTGATAATCTAAAAATGATAAATGTGTGTGAACAAATCGCAGGAATATGATACATCACGTTGAAAAATCAGTCAATAAAAATAAACACAGACACAGCAGAGTTGGCAAAATTCACATAAATACTTTAAAACAAGTATTGCAATAATTCCAGCACCTGAGAGAAGAAGGGAGGGGGATTGCTGTGAGTTCCAGATCAGCCTGGGCTATATAAGCGAGTTAAAGGCCAACTCGCACTATATAAGAGATCCTGTCTCAAAAGAACAAAGCAAAACACAACTAAAAAGTTAACAAAAATGTTGTCATAATTATGCAATACTACTAAATATTTAAAGGAAAATTTACAGTCTTATGTGTTTACATTAAGAATGCTGAAAATCAAAATCACTTATCTAAACTTTCACCTTAAGAAGTTAGAAAATAAGAGCAAATTATAGCAAATGCATGTGGAAGGAAAGAATGATAAATATAAGCATAAGAATCAATATATAGAAAATGAAAAATACAAAAGTTTTCAATGCAATCAAATTCTGCTTTTTAGATAAGCATTGCTGATCAGAAAATTTATGGAAGAATTCTCAGAAGAATGATATAATTTTGTTCTGTAAATAAGAGTGGGGCCTCTCATAAGAATGAAAAGTGAGACATAACTACAGATTCAACATGCACTGAAATGAAAATAAATCATGAGTAAATGTGCAATATAGTTTGACATTTATGTCATGGACAAATTCCTTATGACACAAGTTAACAAAACCCTCACAAAATCAACAAAATATTTTTTAAATTAATTTTTGGTACATTTTAGATATGCATATTGATAACATTCATCATAGGGAATTTGTACCTATATATGAGATATCTTAGTTCCCTTTTCTCCCATTCTCCTCTTCTCCCTTAAATCCATTTTCCCTCCTGATGTACAAAGATTTGTTTCCAGTTTTTCTTTTGTCATTTTTTTCTTTTCCCTTCCTTTCCTTCTCAACTCCCCAGTTCCCCTTTCCTTTTGAAAAATTACTTTGTATTTCATAATATATATTTTGGTCCTTATTTACACTTTCACTTTCTCACACTAGATAGACAATGTGATATTTAAACATGTGTGACCAATTTATTTCACTTAAGAGTATGGTTTCAAGGTAAATCTATTTGCCTAGAAATCACTCAAGTTTATCTTTCATATCTGAGTAGTACTTCATCGTATAAAAAAATCCACATCTTTATCCATTCATTGGTTGATGGGTATTTGGGTTCACACAGGAAATGCTACAAAGAATCAACAACTAGAATATCACCTTATTAAAAAATTTTTGCACAGCAAATCACAAAAAATAATAAAAAGACAACCCACGAAGTAGAAAAAAAATTAGACAGCTTTTCCTCAGTCAAAGGAGTAATATGCAGAACATATAAAGAACTGAAAAAATTCAGGCTCCCCAAATTCAATAACCCAATCTCAGAATGGACATCTGAGGTAAATGCACACTGAAGCCTGGGTTGCAAATGTTCTGGAAGGAATATTGCAATATCCTTTTCTGTGTGTAATTAATTGATAAATCATGGACCAATGTCCCTCTAAGGACACTAAGATCTGCCAGAAGAAATAGTGGACTAAAATTATACAAGCGAGAGGCTTTGATGGCTGTGTAGAGGAGCCTGGGTCTTCCACTGACCTTGTAGTTAATGACATTGTGACTATAGCAAAGTCCATAGGCTTACAGGTAGATGGTTGTGGTGTTGAAGAAATGGTGGAAGAAAACTCAGAGGAATTGCCTGCAGAGGAACTTCACCAACTTATGGATGTGCAACACAAAATGGCAGCTGAGGAACTTTCTGGAGAGGGAGAGTATCCACAATCAGTGCAGCAAAGTTCTTCTGAAATAAAATAAATCCTGAAAAAATATGCAGAGCTACAAACATTTGTAGAGAAGAACCATACAGACAGAATAAAAGCCAAGCACTCTGTTTACTTACTTAATGACAATGTCATCATACTATGGAACAGTGTTAAAGACAGAAATAGACAACCTTAGACCAATTTTTAGATCTGAAAAGGTTGAGACCTAGTGATCTAGAAGCAGATCCTGCTGGGCTACAGACTCTCCCAAGGAGAGAAAAAACACAAGAGAGCCAGATTCCTGATGTTCTTATAGAAAGGGACTCTCCTTCCAAATAACAACCACCTTCCATTTTATCCTCCTTTCCTGCAAGCCAAAGACGTCAACTTGAATGGTGAGTACAGTATGAAATTGTTGTTTTTGGTAAACCAGGCATGTTTTGTAACTTTTTGGTGAATACACAAGGAAAATTATTGGTGAATACACTAGGAATTATTTCTGGTAAATTAAACACATTATACAACCCATTTGATTACTGAAATGTTAGTTAAGGGGAGCTTTAGAAAGTTCAGAATGCATTATGGGTATTTGAATTATTTCTTATGGAAAAAATAGACTTGACATATAATCAACTTGAATTACAAATAGCCCTCACAAACAAATTGTGTTCATAAGTCAAGAATGCACTTTACTATCTACTAGTCATGGACATACAGTTTAAAGTCACTGGAATGGCCAAAAATTAAATACTAAAATAGTAAATTTTGTTGACGAGTAACTGGAACCCTCATACACCAGTTCATTGAATTTTAAATTACATAACCACTTTAGAAAAGAGTTAGGCAGTTTCTTAGAATGCTAAAAATATTCCTTCTGCATTATCCATCTACTCTACTACTATATACTGAAGAGAAAGAACAATGCACATTCATGAAAAGGTTTGAAAATACACTTTCCTGATAGCTTTAGCCATGATAACTTAATCTGTACGAAATCTGGGTGTCCATTCACAGATGCATAAAAATATTTTGATGCATGTACATAATTGTGCTCTTATAGGTAAAAAGAACTTTTGATACATACAACTACATTGATGAATTTTTAAAATATTTTGAGTCAAAGAAGCCAACTACAAAATGCACATACTCTAGATTCCATCTGTAAGAAATTCTAGAAAAGACAAAACTAACTATAGGTCTGGGTACAGTGGAGATTGAATTCAATGGCATATGAGGAAAACTCTGGAAAATTTCTATGCCTTGATTGTGGTATGATTTTTCAGGTGTTTTTAACTGACAAAACACTGAAATTACAGCTAATGTGGGCCTATTTATGAAAAGTATATGTTTTGTAAAAGTTAAAAGTAACTGAGAGACAGAAAAAAATTGGTCAATTTGTTATTCTCTTATTACCTGAAAGAAATTTCCACTGTCTGAAGGAAAACTGCCCAGCTTTTTCTAACTTATCTTTCCTAACAGCTGGTGCATTCAAAAAATGTTAAAACAGTCCTGTCCTGAAAGAACTTTTTAAAATCCAAATGCTCTGTTATAATATTAAATTTGATTGCATCGAAAACTAAAGCAATGCAGTTGTGTGTAACTCAAAAGTTATTTCCTAACACCAAAAGCTATTTCCTAACCCCAGAGGTCCTTTTCAATGGCTCACATAGTGAATTAGTACTTTAGTCCTTATTTATAAAAGGAGTTCTACAGCTGATGAAGCCGAAATGAGTCTTGTGTTTTGGAGGCTTAGATTTCTCATTTGGACTTCATAAATACAAGCTATATTATCATTTTTAATTTTAAAATTGATTTAGAAACAAAGATATTGCAAGTTCCTGATCACTAGAATGTTCAGAATGTATCATATTTATTTGAAACTATATCATAAGGCTCCTTTAATTATTTAAAGAATATATGATCGAAAAGACTCATAGAAATCCTCTGGTAAGAGATACACAATACTTGCAAAGAAGTATGTATTACCGAAAAATATTTTTAAATAAAATAAAGTGGGGCCAGGGATTCAGCTCAGTGCCTACCTGGCAAGCGCAATGTTGTGAGTTAGATCCCCAGTACCAAAACAAAAATAAAAATAATTAAGTACCAGCAGCAAGCACAAACTTTCCTTTAGACTCACTTTTGTTTTTCCTGAGTATAAATTTTCTAGAAGCAAATAAAAGTGAGTGTGTTTGCTTTGGCTACCAGCTGCCTACCATAAAATTATTTTTATTTCATCTACGTTTTGTTTCTCTCCATGCTATGTGTCTTCCTGGTTTAGGTGTTTAGAAACCTTGAAGGAAATACGTAAGTGTTACACTCAAGGTAACTATGGCAGAAAAATATGATAAGAACACACTTTCTCAATACTATTCATTTGTTGATATCTTTGTACCTTTTACAATTGAAATCTCATGTATTCCTGTGAAACATTCAGAAATTTATCATCATAAAGCAAAAAAATCCTTAGTAGGATATATAGTAAGTCTCTGACTTACAAATGAGGAGTTCCATTCAGGGAGTATATTGGTAAGTCAGATTAGCATCTAAATTCGAGAAAGTGAGTCTTAATCCCAGCAGTCCCCTCCACATCACCACTGCTCTTCCTCTTGCTTCCAAAGATCCTGGGCTCTGACTGAGCACCGTCCTACTGTACACTATTGCACTGTACAGTAAGCACACAACAGCACATTGTGACAATGTCCTGCAAACATGTGAGTTGCTTTCATGATTTGTTCACATCAACAAATATTCTTAATGCCAGGTCCATTCCTATTTGTAAAAGTTCACAACCAAGGGGCCAAGGATATAGCTCAGCAGCACAAGTGCCTGCCTGGCAAGCACAAAGTGGTGAGTTTGATCCCCGACACACACACACACACACACACACAAAAAAAAAAAAAATTCACAACTAAATGTTTCCAAGTCAGAGACTTGCCATATATTGTTCTATCTATTTGTTACACAGTTTTGTGTATGTTCAGTAGTATCTTGGTAAAGAACTTAATCTGTTCTAAAGTTTTAGAAAAGATGGCCACTTTTGTATTTGTGTGTGAAAGATGGCCACAGTTGTGTTTGTCACTTAATGCAGAGCTTGCTAACAAAAACAAATTTTTGCCAAACACTTTCGTTTTTGAATCAACTTGTTTGCAAAACAACAACAACAAAAAAAGGATTTGTGAACCAAAGTACCACTGTACTGCATTACGTATATTTTAACTTTGATGAATACATAATCTGTATACATGTATATACATATGCACATATGTGAAAAGATGCACCTTGAAAAAATAACATTCAGTCTTAGTTTACCTACTTTTAAAGTTCTTGTTACTTAGTACCCTTTGGTATACTATAAACAGAGGATACTACACATAAAATGTTCAATCAGGTTTTAGTCGAATTAATATTGTCTGGTTGTCCTATCTCATCTCTAGTCTGCTTGTATTACTCAAAAACAATTCTTATGAAAGAGTAGAAATAATTCCATGTGTAGAGAGGATGATCATTTTAGTAGTCATTTATTAGGCATCTGTTACTGTGAGGTAAGGATAGATATGATCAAATATTTGCTTTTGAAGAGTTAATAAGTGCAGTATTTGATTGAGAACATATAGATTTCAGAGTATTATGTATAAATAAATAATTTATTAATAGAGTATATAACATATTGATAAACATTTATTAATATACATGTCACTGATAAATTTGTAGCATGTCAGATTAGAAAGGAACTTTAGAGCATATGCACAATTTCATTCTGCAGTAGTCCCAAATAATGTGCATAAGCTTGTCAGGATTATTTTCAGTAACTGAGAACTCAATACATCTTTAAACAACTCAATTCATCTCTGGCCAGCTGTCTGTTAGAAATATTTTTTTCTTATATTAAATCAAAATATCTTGCTCTATGATGTCTTCATCCCAGGCTTTGTCATTCCTTCAGGCCCACAAGAAACAAAATAAGTACCCTTTTTCTTTGAAAATATTATTCATTTTCGTTTTTCACTGCTTGAAATTACAAGAGAGTAAAGTGACCTTTAGTCATGCAGTCAGTATCACTTGTGGAAAAAAAAATCTTAATATCCCTACTATAAGGTAAGCCGTTTTCTCTCTCTATTCTATAAAGATGCCTGCACTTTGTACATGAAAACTGTCAACTACTTGCTGGTCGTGGTGGCATATGCCTCTAATCCCAGCACTCAGAAGGCTGAGGCAGGAGGATTGCTGTGAGTTTGACACCAGCCTTGGCTACAAGGTGTGTTCAAGGCCAGCCTGAACTGCATAGTGAGACCCTGTCTCAAAAAAAATAGGGCCGGGGATTTAGCTCAGTGACATAGGTGCCTGCCTAGCAAGCACAAAGTTGTGAATTCCATCCCCAGCACCAAAAAGAAAAAAAAAGACAGAAAATGTCCTGATAAACTCAGGACTAAAACTAGGTAGCTTTGATTTTCAAGAACAGAGAAAAATAAATAAGTAAGTGAAAATAGCATTGATGGTTTACTGGACACAGAAAGATAGGTTTGTTACTTATACATGTAATACATTGTATTGGCAAATAATTTCAGGAAGTGAACTTTTTTTTCCCATTTTGCAAAGGAGGAAGATCTAACTCAAAGAATGGATCTTGCTTTTCTAGTTGCTAGGGTTTCTCTAAAAGACTCAGCCTGAGATGTTTTTGCTGAGCCTCTGAACTTCAGTGTCTGTTTTGTTTTGCTATTCAACCTGACTCACGAAGTCTTAGCCAATAAGTCTAGCTCCATCAGTTCCCAAATACCCTTGCTACCCATTATGCTGAACCAAGAATGTTCCTCAGATGCCTCATGTGTTCATAGGCAGAAATTTTGAAATGCGACTGAATGATAGGGTCAGTGGAGCTGACTTGGTGTTAATAGGTGAAGAGGCATGGCCCTGGGGGACGTGATTTGAAGGGTATATTCTCATACCTGCCATCTGTTTTCTCCCTCTCTGGTTTCTGGCTGCCAGGACATGAGTAGATTTTCTCCACCAAAGCCATTTCACCATGATATTCCTGTCTTAGGGCCACTATGGATTGTAACTGTGCGTCAAAATAAAGCTCCTTCAAGTATGTGGGTGTTGTCGTATACAGGATCCTAGTGATGAGAAAGTGATTAATACAGATATATGTGACAAGAGTGGCGTCTTTTTAAAACTTCATAACCATGTGATTTAGAATCCTGTGGAACCAGTTCACAGGAAGAGTTTGGAATGGTTTGGAAATGTGGGCTAAAGAAACTGTATGATGGTGAAAGTTGAGCTTCATAGGAAATCTTAGTGAGTGTTCAAAAGAGCAGAATTCTGATAGAAATGTACCCAATAAACATCAAGCTTAAAAGGTTTTAGTTGGCAACATGGACTTCATCAGGAGTTGAATTTGAGGAGCCGGGCGTGGTGGCACACGCCTTTAATTCCAGCACTGGAGAGGCTGAGGTAGAAGGAGCGTTGTGAGTTCGAGGCCGGCTTGGGCTACAACGCAAGCGCAAGGCCTACCTGAGCTACATAGTGAGACTCTGCCTCAAAAAACCAGGGCCGGGAGTTTGGCTCCGTGACTTAAGCACCTGTCTGACAGGTGTGAGGTTGTGAGTTCAAACCCTGGTGCCACAAAAAAAAAAAAAAAAAAAAAAAAAAAAAAAAAAAAAAAAAAAAAAAAAAAAAAAAAAAAAAAAAAAAGGAGTTGAATTTGAGACCATGCTGTGTCATGCTGCAGTAGAAAAGTTTTCTATATTTTGGTCATGTCCTGAGATCTTATGGGATACTAAGACTAAGGGAAACAGACTAATTAATCTAATGGAGGAAATTTCAAGGCAGCCCAAAGTTCAGGTTGTGTTATTGGTACCAATTGTTGTTTTTAGCAAGATTTACACTGAGAAACAGGAGCAAAAATCCCACTTAAAAAGCTTTCAGTTCTGCCATAATAAAGCAACTATGAAGTTAAAATATATGAGAGGTTGGTGGCTAAAATAGCATCTTGAAAAAAAAAAACAAATAATTTTCGCAAGGAAAATAGGAAGAATACCTTAATGGCATCCTGGGAATCAAAAAACCCTACCCTTCAAAGGCCAAAAGAGTCCAAAAATGAAAAGTTTTTCATTGATAAGAGAGTCCCAAGGCAGCTTGTTCAGAAAGGATCATTTAGGAAACTGGACCTTCAGGTTTTGGTTTAACATGCTCAGCTATCCAAATACAGAAAAGCATCTGCAACCATGATCCAAAGGTGTTTGGCTACTGTTCACGGAAAAGTAGTAAAGTAGCAGACTTTGGTATCATCTACATGGTCCTAGTTTAATGGGCATGCAAAATATAATAGTTGTGAGTTTACGGATGCTTTGATGAAGATTTCAGAAGGTCTCAGGACACAGGAAGTGTGATCCTGAGGGGGTACTGCATGACCTGTGATAGTGAAGTTGAAATTACAGGAGAGTCCCAAACATTGGAGGTACCAGTAGTATGGATTGTCTCCTGTGAAAGGCCACAGGCAGAGAGTAAAGGCACCCCAAAAGAGAAGCCATCAGAGCTACAATTGATAATGGCAGATGGCTGGAATGGCCAGTCTGTTTGGATTTCACATCTCTCTACACCTTGTTCTGTATGCTGGACATGGAACTTTGGGATTTAATGTTTGTCAGTCTGGGTTTTCGTTTTGCTTTGTTCTTATTTCTTTCTATCCCCTTATTCCCCTTATTCCTCCCTTTTGGAATAGGAATATTTACCTTGTGCTGTTATATATCAGCAGTATTTAGTTTTCTTTCTTTCTTTTTTTGTTGCTTAGTTTGTTTGTTTGTTGCTTTACAGGTGCTCACATTTAAGAGTTTGCCTTTAATCTCAGGACACTTCAGATTTGAATTTTTTTGTCAATGATGGAACTGTTAAAAATTTGATGACTCTTAGAGATGAACTCGTCATATATTGCGTAAAGAAACTGTAAGGTAAAAAAATCATTATCTGCTATAAATTGAGGATGTCAGGTAGAGTTTCTCAGTGATGAGAAAGTGGCTTAGAATTGTCAGAATCATTGTGTCTGAACCCTAATATCAAAGACTGTCTGAAACTGGCTGCGCTTTCATGTGCCCCTGGTCAATGTCCTTAACATACAATCTTTAGATTTTGTTTGTAATCTTTGTTATTCTGAACTAGTTTGAGTCTATAGGCATACCACCCTTAACACACTCGATCTCATCTGAACTAGTTTGAAATGCTGGGATCCAACCTGCAGTCCTATTCTGAAATTTAGGCTGTCTAGTTGGAGTGATGGCTGACTGTCATCAATCTCCTTTCCATATCTAGACAATCTTGGCCTATTTCACTAATTGCTTCTAGAGGTTCTGTTAGAAATAAATTGATCACCCCAAATCACAAAATCTTCACTTATTTGACTGTATTCACTCTGTTCCAAATCAGATACGTAAACAAGTACATACTGTGTTCTCACCAGGGATACAGAAACGTCAATAGCTTTTTAAGATAGAGGGGCATGCTATTGAGTGCCTGTTAGACTGTAGCTTAATTAGGTAATCAAAGCCACTTATTAGTTAGCTGCAAGTGGTCTTGGGCATTTGTCTCCTAGAGGAGGTGATATTTATACTGGTTTTAAACATTAAATAGAGCTTATTTAAATAAGTACAGGATATGAAGCATGTCTTAGATGAGACAAGCCTCATAAGCATACACTGCAGGCAAGAAAGCTATAGAATACTTGGCACCGACAGAGCTGGGAATTGAAGTGCCAGGGATGACTGGAAAGGTAGGCAGGTCCCAAGTTGCAAAGAATATTGTTTTCATGCTCAGGTGTTTGAGCTTGGCAAACTGGCACCAGTTTAAAACATTTACTCTCACACTTTATCATTAGCATAAGAGCTCTCCTTCAACTCTCTATCTCAAGGCTGGGCATTCTCTTGACTGTTGACTCGCAACTCTTACTTTTACTCAACTTTCTTCTACTTTGCAATCATCCCTGTGCTGTTTTTTTCATTATCACTATTGATAAAAATTTGACACGACATTTAATAGAACACCGTGGGGTTCCCGAAAAAAAAGTTTGGAATATTTGCACAGGTTCTTAGACTTGTTCGTTTGTCTCTACAGTATTCATAGAAGAGAAGAAAAATTAAATGTTGCAAGATACGTATGTTACAAAAATAATTTTTAAAAGTAACTCATCTTGCAGATTATTTAAAGTCTAATTTCTATATGTGCATCTTGCCTGTATATATGTATGTATGTGTCATATTATTGAACACGAGGCAAAAATGATAGGCTTTCTGGGTTTCAGCATATAGAATGTAGCCATTGTGTTTGGACTTGGAATGATGAGACACTGGAATTCTCCACATAACAGTGAGAGCAACAGGACACAGGTTGCTCTATATCATTGGACCTCATGACACAGTTAGGCTAAATCCTACTTGCCACTACATTTAGGAGCTAAGTACACCTACTGAAGACTTCCTGGGCGTTTAAATAATTGTAAATATTGTAAAGTATTATTTACTTGTTATACAATCAATAGTGCTTGACATTCTGTAGAAACAGGCCTTACAGAAAATCTTGTATATGGGGAGGAACAATCTGGGAATCTGGGAACTGGTGAAATACTCCACTTTCTAGCCCACTTTGTGCAGCAATGTTATTTGTAGTACATTTTGACATTAACAAGAAAAGGAGAATCAGTTGTTTTTTGGTGTTAATATTGGAGGTCAGTTTTTAAACAAAGAAGATTGGATTTCCATGTGTTTAATCATAAGTGCTATGCATAGGTGTCAAACAGATAATTATCCTCACAGTTTTTGCTTTTGTTTCTGCAAATGCACAGCTAAGGGGAGAGTTTCACCTTGCAGGTGGGTGTGTAGAAAAACAAAAATAGACTGCACAGTGTTTTGTGTTGGATTATGTTTCTCGATTGATAAATAATAACTGTACTTATTTGTGATGGTCAATGTGATTGTATGCATGTATAGTAGAACAATTAGATTAAATTAATCAGCATATTCATTACCTCACATTATTTTTATTGTTACAAGGACATTTTAAATCTCTTATAGCAATATTGAAATGAGTGACACATTATTATTAATTATAATAGCCATGCTGGACATTAAATTTCTAAAATTTTCAACCCTATAAAGTGAAACTTACTACTTTGACCACCATGTCCCACTCATCAACTTGCAGCCTCAGATAACTGCCATTCTACTGCTTACTTCTGTAAGACTTCTTTACTTACCCCGTACAAATAAAATCATGTAGTATTTGTCTTCCTTTGTCACTTACCATAGTGTGCTTAAGTGATCAAAGATACAGTTTTATTTCTTGGTTATCTTTATTGATCCATGTGGCTGTTTGTAGGTGCATATCATATTGTTCAGATTACCATAGTTTTTCATGAAAAAGTTACAAATCAGTAAGCAATGTGATGTCTCCTGTTTTATTCTTTTTGGTTTAGCTTGGCTCTACAGACATTTTGTTTTTCCATACAAATTTTATAATTGTGCTTTTCTCTGCAAAAAAATGACACTGCGATTTTGTTAGGGGCTGCACTGAATATGCATACTGTTTTCCATATATAAACATATTAAAATGCTAATTCTTACAAGCTGTGAATGCAGGATATCCTTCCAAATCTGTCCATCAATTTCAGTCTATTTCATCTGAGTTTTATAATTCTCATTGCATAGAACTTTATATTTTTCATTGAAGTTACTCTTAAGCATTTTATTTATATTATATTATAAATGAGACATTTTTCTTATTTTCTTTTTAGATAGTATCGTGTTAGTGTATAGAAATATTAATAATTTTTGTACTTAATTTATATCCTGCCATAATGCTGCATTTATCAGTTCTAACAGATTTGACAGAGTTCTTAGAATTCTCTCCATATACAATCATGTTATCAACAAATGAACAATTTCGCTTACCTCCCCTTTAGGTGGCATTGATTTAGCTGATCTACAAAGCTCTCCCTACTGGCTTTCATTGTTGTTAATCTGCCTATGCTAATTTTTAACTCGAGGTCTGTCTTAGATTATCTGAATTTGTTGGCTATGCCAGCATTTATTCAATCATTCATTCCTTCATTCATTCACTCAACTAATTATTGAGGCTGTCTTGTGAGTAAGCAGTATGCTAGTCATTAGGAATATGAGTATAAACATACGTATAGACATAATTGGTGACCCAGCTTCACTCAAGTACAAAATTACAATTGTAACTGGAGAATGCTATGTTAGCAAACCTATCCAGGAAAATCTAGTCTAGCCTATAATGTAAGACCTGAGATCTGAAGAATGGATGATAATTAAATGAACCAAAATGTGGCATGATTTTGGAAAGGAGGCAGTCACGGAATGTTTGAAGAAAGAACAGTATGTAAGAAAGTATTGAGTTGTGTTATGTACATGTATCAACTTCCCACAATGAATGTAATCGTTATATACCACAGACGTACTGAAAAAATTAAAACTGAGAAAAATAAAAAAAAAAAAACTTTGAGACTGCAAGGAACGTCACCCGTCAAGGAAGTGAAATAAAACCAGTGCAGCTGGAGTACAGGAACGGTAATGAGAAGGACGTAACCTGATGTAGAAGAGATTGGCAGGTGTGTTGCATTAGTTCATGGGTAGGTTGCACAAATAGCTATGTATTCAGACTGAAATTGTGTTTTTATCAACAGAATAATGGAATATTACAAATGAATTTTTAGCAGGTGGATGATATGCAAAAAATGATGTGTGTGTTAGCTGATAAATAGTTGTGGACATCAATTGGAAAGGACAACAATAGAGATAAGGAAACGAGGTAGCATACTTTCATGCTGCAAAGATGCATGCTTCTTTTCTCTGTATTTTTTAAGTGCAGTAACCAAATGTCTTAGTTACTTTTCACCCATTGCAGAGACAAAATACCTGATACCCAAAATTAGGGAAGGAAAGGTTTATTTCTTACAGTTTCTCGGGAGTTTCAGTTCATACTTAGTTGACTCCAAGGCAACATGGCATGACAGGGCGGCCATTCATGGTGGCCACCAAACAGTAAGGTGAGCTGGCGAGATAGAGAGAGAGAGAGAGAGAAAGAGAGAGAGAATGAGACAGAGAGACAGAGAGAGAGAGAGAGAGAGAGTGAGAGAGAGAGAGACCCACCTCCCTTACACTGTATCTCAGCTCTACACCTGGGCAGGTGCAGCACTCACATCACCAATCTCAGCACTAGACAACAGACCGATCACAAGCACCAGACTCAGTCCCATCAAAAGTATATGAGGACTTGAGGGTACATAGTATCACCCAACACACTAAACAAGCTACCATGTTAGTAAATTTTTAAGGGTCACCATGCAGCTCTCAACTGCAGCTACAATGTTGTATGCCAGATATTTAGAAGTTGCTCATCTTACATAAATGAAACTTTGCAGCCATTTAACATACACTTCCCATGTCTGAGGGCAATATGTAAATGGGGCAGGATTCTTTTTCCATACCACATTCTCGGATAACTAATAATTGAGACATATTTATTTCAAAACAAAAATAATAATTTGGTGAAATAATGTTATTTTGAAGGTGATATGGCTGGTGATAAAACCAAGAGACACAAACTGGAGAATACAAAAATTTGACTTTATTACATTATATGTATCTCAATATGGTTCTCAGGGTCTACATCTACATAAAGCAAAGGAGAACATTGGTTTTTTACTATTATATTCCATTTAATTTAGTAACCTGTAAGGTAAATCAACTGATATAACCTCTGTTACTGCCTACTTCAAAGTTTAATGTTTCTGGATAAATCCTTATCCCTTATTGACATATTTTCCCCTTCTGTATTCCCTTTCTGTAGTGTGAGCTAAGTTGCCAGACAATGGTGACAATTGAAGGTGCTCATGTGTTGTTCTAACATAATGGAAGAGTGGCTGATCGTAGCCTAGTTTGAGTTTTCTTATGCCGTTTAATCTCCAGGCATCGGTTTCCATCCTCACCCATAATGTTCAACACTTAGCAAAGATTTAATAAGGATTTAATTTTGGTAAAATGATGAGCAACCTTTTGAGGGGCCTCACTTTAAGATTGTTTATATGAATTTATTGCAAACTGGACCATGTCTTAACCAATCTGCAATGCCTTTCTAAAGTAATCACTTACCAGCAACAGCAATTATTGCACGAATAGTGATGAATAGATTTGAGTTAGTTTATTCTCTGAGACTTCCATAAAATGGTGAGGCTCTTACTTTAGTGAAGGATTAGCAGGCAAAAGTAAAAGGTAGACATTTCAATCCACACAGAATCTTTGAGTTCATCAGATATGTTTTATTTCTTTAATTTACATACCCAGGATTAATTAGGCTGTAGGTTTAAAATGAGGTCACATTGAATTTCTTTCCTTATTAAATTTTAATGCTTAATTTACAGGAACTTAAGCCTCTATGGGTTGGAATGTAAGAATCCTGCAAACCAAGCACAGTCAAATTGTTTCCTGTGAAAAATAAAGAATAGCTATGCATATGTTCACAAGCAACATGAGGTGTTCCTCCACTCCCTCTCCTCTTCTCAGGTCTGCTAGCCAGGTTCCATTATTGAAGATAGAGCCTAAAGGAAGTTCGTATCACTAGAGTATTTCCAAAGTGCCTTTGTAGGGATTGCTGTTGCCTGGCACCTAGAGTGCTTTATCCAGATCTCCCCAGGAAGCATAAGTAACACTGGATTCCCTAAAGAACAGGCAAGATTGGATCTTACTTTGGTTTGCTATCCTAACTCATTTTGTCACCTGGACCCTATGAAATGACACGATTTAAAGCCAGGGTCTTTAACACTTGCTGAGTCACATTGTCTCTTCAATTTCTTTTACTTTATTTTTTCCCGAAATATTTTTAAACCTAACAAATGCACTTAATGTGTTCGTTTCCTGTCTCCGTCAATATGTGTAATTTTTAAGCAAAAGCCATGAAAGGCAAAGTTGCCATAGGCACTAGTGGAATGGATACAATTTCTCAATCTCTCTCTTGGTCTCTCTCTCTATATATATGTATGTGTGTGTGTGTGTGTGTGTGTGTGTGCATGTGTGTGTGTGTGTGTATTTCCAAACTGTTTTCTAGAACATGACACAAGTTTCATATATATATATATATAATTTTAGGATGTTTGTTTCTACAATTCCAGTGCCTACCCAGGTTGAATACAATGAATCTTGCTTAATATTTATTTTTCCCCTTGAATTGTCCTAGATAATTGTTCAATATTTCACTAAACCATACAGAAATATAACATCTATATTTAAATATAGTGATAAATTAATTATTGTGTCAAAGACATGCAACAAATAATAAAAGTACATTAAAAATTAAACAGAAAATAAAATATACCCGTAATTTATTTAGTGAAATTTAGATACTTTAAAGAAAAACAAACTTAAGGAGAATAGTACTGCAATTTCACTTACTGTCAAGTGATTAAATAAACAGGATATGAAAGACACTGGGGGAAAAACAACTCAGTGCATAATTATCAACTTCAGCAATTGTTCTTTCTCAATTATTTTAAAGTTATAATTATTTTTCATTCTTAAAAGAGTACAGAACATTGTTGTCATGATGGAATATGTAACCTGTTTATTCAGCAGAAGAACATGTGCTTATTGAAATACTGAGTGAGGGAAAATAAACTTTTTTTTCAATAATTAATGTCTGTTCAATAATGTTTGTAACACTAACTTCTGATTTCAGTATTGTGTGCTTACCTTGATTACGTCCTTTACCACTGGAATATTATAAGATTATGCAAAATTCAATTTCCAGAGCTTGGATTCTCAAACTTGATAGTACATTGGCATCACCTGAGTCAGCAATAAAGCAATCCTTGATACATAGGTCCCATATCAGACACTTTTGTTGTGATTGATTATCTATAGTGAGGCCTGGAATCTTGGAGGTTAAATGGCTCCCCAACCTGACTCTAATGTGGAACAAAGTGTGAGAACATCCTTTCTAGAATTAGATGAATACTGTACTTAGACTACCCTCACCACTCATTATGATATGCACTCTTAAATCTATAAAACCATCATTTTTCAAGGTTTTAACAGTACAAACTTTGAATTGCAATTGCCAAACTGGAGCTTCTCATCTGCTGTGCCAATATGTGTCCCTTTAAGTAAATTACTTACCTTTACTAAGTTTTAGTTTCCTCATCTGTATAGGAAGAAGCTATAGGTTACCTGCCTCAGATTAGCAATAAGGATCCAATTAAATAAATTCTTCAAAATATTTGGCAGAACATTATACATAAACTCTGCTCAATAACTATTAGCATTTCCCTAATTCTGATTATTTAAATTAGATTAATTATACATGTACATTATATACCAGAACATAAAGCATATTAATGCCCACTACTATCATTGTTACAAGTATTATTAGTCTTTAAAAACATGTAATTCCTCTCAGATGCCCATTTTTGGATTCGATCTTTGAATTTGGGAGGCCTTATGTTTTTCAATTCTTTATCCATTCTAGATACAAGTCCTTTGTCTGAGCGACAATTGGCAAAAATCTATTCCCAGTCTGTGGGTATTCTTTTCACTCTGTTGGTGATTTCCTTGGATGTGCAAAAACTTTTTAATAAGATGAGGTCTCAGTTGTTGATTCTTTGCAGTACTTCCCATGCAGTTTGGATTTTGTTCATGAACTCCCTGCCTACCCTAAGTCCTTAAGATTTCTACCTACCATATCTTCCAGTAGATTTAGTGTTTCTGTCTTAATATTTATCTTTGATCCATTTCATCCGTTCAATCAATAAATGGGCATCCAAAATGAATACAGAATTCTCAGATGAAGAAATACAAATGGCAAATAAAAGCCGGGCGTGGTGGCACACGCCTTTAATCCCAGCACTCGGGAGGCTGAGGTAGGCGGAGCGTTGTGAGTTCGAGGCCGGCTTGGGCTACAACGCGAGTGCAAGGCCGGCCTGAGCTACATAGTGCGACCCTGCCTCAAAAAACCAGGGCCGGGGGTTTGGCTCAGTGCCTTAAGCGCCTGCCCTGGCAGGCGCGAGGTTGTGAGTTCAATCCCCGGTGCCGCAAAAAAAAAAAAAAAAAAAAAAGGCAAATAAATATATGAAAAAATGTTCAACATCATTGGTCACTCTAGAAATGCAAATTAAAACAACACTGAGATATCATGTCACACCAGAAAGAATGACTAACTTCAAGAAATCAACCAATAACAAATACTGGAGGGTTGGTGGGGTAAAAGGAACACTTCTAGGTTTTGGTGGCAGTATACACTGGGACAACCACTATGGAAATCAGTTTGGAAGTTCCTCAAAAAACTAGGATTAGAGTTTCATTTGACCCAGCAATTCCCCTTCTGGGTATTTCTCAGAAGAATTGAAAATATCATACCACAGCGACATATGTGCACCCATGTTTATAGCTGCACAATTTATAATAGTCAGATCTTGGAAACAAACCAAATGCCCACCAACTGAGGAATAGATAAAAAAGATGTGGTATTTTTATACAATGGAGTACTACTCAGCTATAAAGAAGTATAAACTCAAGTCTTTTATAGGCAAATGGATGCAACTAGAAACTATACTCAAGTGAAATAAATCAGACTCATGTGTAAACATTGTGTTGTCTTTCCAGTGTAAGAAGCAAAGTAAATTAGATCCAAAACTTATAATAGATTTAGTGAAAAAGAATGAAACTGCTCAAAGGGAGTCATATTGTTTGATAAATTTTGCATGCCTGCATCTGGTAAACTGAGCAACTATTTTGAAGATAACAATATGCAATATAACAAACATTGTCAAGTTCCTGTCATCTTGTTTTGAAAATCTATATCACTATAGTCTTTTTGTTGTGCTGTTTTTGTTGTCATTTTGCTTTTGCTGTAGTTTCATTTGTTTGATTGATTTTTGATTTTTCTGGTTATTTCTCTTTAAAATAAAATTTAAAAACATCGTGTAATTCATGATTTCCTTCTGTCTTTTCAATACCAATTGTAAACTCTCTGCAACAGTCATATTTTTCCTAAAATAAAACTTTTCTATGTATACTTGCAATTTAAACCATTGGATGCATATTCATAGTAAAATGGTCATTATAGCCAGATTACATATGTGAGATCACATGATTACTTTTTGTGACAAAGAACAATTAAAATATACTTATGCAACAAAAATCATAAATAGAGTACAATTTTGTTAACTTTTGTCCTTATATTGTACATTAAAGCAATTATTTTAAAGAGTTTAATTGACAATAGATACATTGCTTCACTATATAGACTGTATGGTGGATTGATAACTGGTGGTCAATTTGTAACACCAGCTGAACTGAATCAGCATGGTGCTGAGTGTGGATGACCCACCTGAAGATTGTTATCAAGATAAAAAGGAGAATTAGAGAGGAAGAGTTTAGGTGTTGGTTCTCCTGTTGCTGTTGGTTCTCTTGGAGGAGCTTGTCAAACTTCTTTCCTGATGTGACCTTGGCTGTTCTCATCGTCAGAGGAGCTCAGGACTTGTTGTCACTGAGGATGGCTGTGGTTCACTTTGGGGGAGCTCTGGTCCTTACTCTGAGCATTGCTTCCTGACTCCGGAGGGGGAGATGTGTGCTGTTCAATCTTGAGAAGCTGATCACGCTGACTTCCTGATATGAGCTCTACTGTGCTCAATTACCTGAGCAGCTTAGAGTTCGGGACCTCATTGCTGCTGAGGATGGCTGCAATACTTTTAAGGGGAGTCCTGGTCCTTACTTCGAGTATCACTTCCTGACTCCAGTGCAGAACCCTCAACCTACTGGCACAGATGCTTCATCCCCCTGGTACAGACATTCTAGCTTCCACCACTGACCTTTGGGCCTTCCCAGCACAGATGTGTAAAACAGACTTGCGTGAGTCATTGTCGTGGGCTCTACACCTACAGTTGGATTTGTGGAGGGCTCTGTCATGGGCTCTAGGTCTTCAGCGGAACCCCTGCAGTACTTTGCTGTGGGATTCGGAACCTCAGCTGGATTCCTTGGGTCTCAGTGTGTGGACAGATTTCCTGAACTTCTTGTATTTAACCCTTGGGTGAGTATTACAAAATGATACTATAAATTATGTGTCCTGCATGTAATTGTTTTCTTTGCCAACCCCTGACTACCGCAGGCTGTAATGAAACAGTTTGCTTTCTAAAAGTTGAATTGAATAATGTCTCATGTTATCTAACTTTATCTTTTATATATAGCTCTGATAGTCAAACTAACAAGGAAAGTAATTATGAGATATACAAATAGAAAGGTTCATTTTCTTCTGTTTTAAATCAACAAATAACTTATTGTATTTCATGTTATGTTTTAAAATCTGTGAAAAATTGTTTTCCTGTGAGCTTAAAAATTGATGCACCAAAAACCCATATCAAAGAGAAAGTGAATGAAAACTTGCAAATCATGAAATTAAAAGAAGTGTTTCAAATTCTCATTTAGAAAAAAACAGGCCAAAACTAATATAGATTCAGATTCACTGTGTACGTGTACTTATGCATCTTTTGCAATAATTTTAAAATCATAGAGATGTTGCAAAACTAGTAAAAGGTGATCTTGCTTCATATTCCCATAATGTTAGTAAGCTATTTAACATTTGCACAGTTATCAAAACTAAGAAATTAATACTGGAGCATTGCTATTAGCTAATTAATAGATTTGGATCTAGCTAGTTTTCCCCTAAATGCTTGTTTTTCTATTTAAGGATCCAGTAAAAGACATTACTTTTAGTTTACTTGTCATGTCTCCTTAGATTCCTCCAGTCTATGACAATCCTAAATCTTATTTTTCTCTTGATGACTGTAATATTTTTGAAAGTACTAGTCAGTTACTTAGGTTTCTTCTGTTTGAGTTTATCGGAAGTTTACTCATGTTTACATTGTGATTATGGATTTCTGGGAAGAATACTGTTAGGTCAGGTGCCATACACAGTGTAACACACATCAAGAGGTAGACATTTGTTATTTCTATGGATGTAAGCCTCGAACATTGTTAAGGTTGTGTCTGATGGGTTTCTTCTTCATGATGAAGCTACATATAATCTCTTTTCAATTAATAACTATCTCATGGATGATACTTGAGTCCATGAAAATATCACGTTTCTCCTCAAACATCTGCTCGGTAACTGTAGTGAGCACCAACATCAATTGCTGTATTTTGCTCACAATAAAATATCACTTAGCATTATAATGATTTTTGGTTTTTTCTCAGGCCTTCCATATTTTGACATGGTACTGTTTGTAGGGAAGGGCTCTTCTTTCTCTTGCATTTGCTTCCTTATTCAATCATTTACCTCAATATGGACTCCTCGTGGGTCTGTATTTCTCTCCCTAATTTTCAGGCATTTCACTTGATTTTATCACTATAAATTGTATTGTTTAAATGATTTCAGCTTTGTCTCTTGGAGCTCTTTGACAGGAATGCTGCTTTTGCAATGTGCTTCTTTCTTTTGACAGCATCTCTGTAATTTGTAGCACCACAAAATGTTTCAGATTCAATTTGTATTTTCTCTGCCCCCTTCCTAGAATTAATCACTTCTCTGAGCAACTCATGTCCCTTTCAACCTTAGAAGGACATTTTAAAAACAATATCTGGGTGAAACATCTGTTCATTGCTACTGCAGTATCACTTTTACTGCTTCTTAGCTTTCCCACTGGGCATAACTTGAATAAAAACTACAGTAAATTTTTAAAAATTATAGAAGCATATTAACTTTAAAGACACACTGACATTAATTCTTCCTTAAAATCCTCTTCTCCCTTTGAATAAAATTATTCCATCATTTTTGCCACGTTCTGAAGCAATTCTGAAAATCCTCTTTTGTGAGTGTCTTTATTTGTGCTGTCACAGCTGCTAGAATGTCCTGATTGAAATCAAAACATGTTTCAAGGCCATTTTGACCTTGGAGAAGATCCTTAAATGGCAAGGTCCCAGATCTAGTGAATAACATGAAAGAGGACATGGTCTAATATTTTTACAAGCCTGCCTTTCCACTGGATGCCCCTGGACAGCATAATTCACCGTAATTTTCATAAAGAAAATCATGAAAGAGAACTTCCAGAACTGCTTCATAAAGTGACAAGAATGATGGGATAAATGTGTTCAAATAGAGGGAGTATTTTGTGGGGGATTAATGGCACTGTGTCTTTTACTGAAATATTATTTTTAATTGAAACATTCACTGAATTTACCAATCATTTCGTGTATTCCTACATGAATTTACGTTTGTCTAACTATATCCATCTACTATCACATATGTACGTATTTTAAAAATGAATTTGTAATGTCATCTCCAATTCCAATTCAACACTTAAAGGTTCATCCTAGCATTCCTTTTTCCCTTTCAGTAGCTTCTTTCTCCAAATTGAAAACCAGTTCTTGCTATATACAATATATTTATTTTATCAATTCCAGTGTACTCAGCATAATTTTGCAATTTGTAACTCATACTTCTATGAGAACCAATATAATTAACTGGAGTATGATGGTCCTTTGGAGCTATTTTTTCTTTACCTATTCAATACCTAGTCAAAATACCAGTTTCTATTGTAACCTTAACACAAAATGTATTTATAGAAGTACTGTACTGATGCTTCTATTTCCTTCATGGGGAACAAAGCATTTCTCTTTCTATTCTCAAGTTATCAAATTATTCATGCCTTCATTTCATCTACTATGTAACATGAGGTAAAGTGTTACTGTGAAGAAGGACATCATCAATACCGATACTTCAGAAAACACTTTCACCTTTTACTATTAGACATTTCTTAAACTGAACCTATGTGATTATAAATACCATTTTCAGACATTGCAGAAGTTGACTTAGAAAAGTCAATGGATTCTTATAGTTAAATTCTTTATGAGCGTGTAATGTAGCTATTACATATGCTTATTTGTATATATAACATCAAGTACAAAAAAATCTTATTCCAGTCACACTTGGAACCTATGACTAATCTCATACTATAATCTTAAATGTGTCATTATTAGCTTCCAATTGCTTTCCAGATAATCACATGTAACTTATGCAGTGATACAACTGCTAAGAAAAATCTATGAATACCTCTGTATATTCCCTTTGTGGAATATTTCTATTTGTATTACCTTCCTTATAAGAAACCCCTCTGTTATTACTGAGATTTTATTCACAAAGGCAGTCGTATTAACGTGAAAGACATATACCTTCTATGCCAAACTGAAGTCTGTGATCCGTAACTGTTCAATGTTTTAAAAAGAAAAAAAACCTAACCTTTTAATATCAAATTATGTTATGAATCAGAGGGAGAAGAGCATTTATCATGATAACACCATCCTTTCCATTGTAGATTTCCTCAGCTGTTTGTAAGTTAGTTCTTATTTATAATTTTTCTTTCTGCATGATGGCATATGAAGCCAAGACAGCAGGCAAATGTAGAAGGCTTTTCAGAAGTGTCTCTGCTTCTAGTTGAGCAGCAATAGGGTGATATAAAGATGTAGGAAGGCTGCAGGGTACCCAAGTCCTTGATATTCATTGATTCTTTCACAAAGTAGCTATGGTTTGATATTGGATGGGTGTAACCATCATTAGTGGACATTAAATCATTCCATTTGTGTGTTTTTTTTTTTTTTTTTTGCGGCACCGGGGATTGAACTCACAGCCTTGCGCCTGCCAGGGCAGGCGCTTAAGCCACTGAGCCAAACTCCCGGCCCTGGTTTTTTGAGGCAGGGTCGCACTATGTAGCTCAGGCCGGCCTTGCACTAGCGTTGTAGCCCAAGCCGGCCTCGAACTCACAACGCTCCGCCTACCTCAGCCTCCCGAGTGCTGGGATTAAAGGCGTGCGCCACCACGCCCGGCTTCCATTTGTGTTTATATTCTCTCATCTTGTTGCTTAGTTTACAAGGCATGTCCATTAGATGTTTTGAATGAATGAATAACTTGTCAATTATTAGATATTAAAGCCCCAAAGAAATTGAGCCCACAGCATACCCAGGCTTTCTCAGCTCCCTTTAGGACCGAATTCATTGGAGAGAGAGCCAGGGGTTCTGAAGACTACTTTATCCAGTGCCTGAATAGAAGCCTCATGAGCTTAATGAGTATAATGTATCTGAAATTCTTGATCAGTTTTCTCAGAATTTTGTCTTTGGTAAGTGATCATTCCCTCAGCCTATTGATTTTCTTTTTATGGAAAAAATTACTTTCCTTTTTCTACTTACTATGAATGAACAGTGGCATTCAACATTGTGAACAGTCCTTATTCCAATTTAATTTATCTGTCTTCCATAAAATATCCCAATCTTAAATATAAAATAGAACTGCTGCTTGAAATCATTTTTTATTCTTTTCTTTTCCTTGATTTTATCAAAAGTAATATGAACTAAATGATTTTATAATTTCTGAGGGGTAAATATATTTTTATAGGGACATAAATTTACTACTTATCCATAAATAATTCTTTTCTTAAGAATGATTATTTGAAGCCGGGCATGGTGTCGCACGCCTTTAATCCCAGCACTCCAGAGGCTGAGGTAGGAGGAGCATTGTGAGGCCAGCTTGGGCTACAATGCGAGCACAAGGCCCGCCTGAGTTACATAGTGCGACCCTGTCTCAAAAAACCAGGGCCAGGAGTTTGACTCAGTGGCTTAAGCGCCCGCTCTGGCAGGTGTGAGGTTGTGAATTCAATCCCTGGTGCCGCAAAAAAAAAAAAAAAAAAAAAAAAAAAAAAAAAAAAAAAAGAATGATTATTTGGGATTTAAAATAAGAACAACTATATAGAGATCTCTAAATAAGAATATATTTTTACGGTACTTGCAACATATGTATGCCCTGAAATTAAGTATTAATACAATTAACTAGGTCATTTAAGTCATGATGCAGCTAATGGAAAAATTATTTGAATATTTTACTTATATGCAAATAACCAATTATTCCAAGCAATTTAGTACAAATTCTTAACAAATCAGGATAAAAAGTCAAAATAAAGTCCTGGTTTATCCACATTATTGGACAAAACAGAATTTCTTTTGTTTGAGGCAGGTTAAGAATCAACTGTATATAAGGGCCGGGAGTTTGGCTCAGTGCCTTAAGTGCCTGCTCTGGCAGGCGCGAGCTTGTGAGTTCAATCCCCAGTGCTGAAAAAAAAAAAAAAAAAAAAAAAAAGAATCAACTGTATATATACTACAATTTCTTTATTCATTAATCCAAGGTTGTTTCCACATGTTGACTATTTCAAATGATGTTACCTGGGAATCTGGATGAGTTTGCAAGGTATTAATTTATTCTTTTTTGGATGTTTACTCAGAAGAGGGATGGCTAGATCATATGGCATTTTACTTTTAATTTTTGAAGTTCTACTATGCTGTTTTCTATAATAGCTGTGCCAAATTTTATTCTTGCCAGCGTGTACAAGGATTCCCTTTCTTGCATACTCTTACTAGCTTATTATCTCTAGTCTTTGTCATAATAGCCATCCTAACAGATGTGAAGTTTGATTTGCATTTCCCTAATGATTACTGAATGCTGAACACATTTTAATATACCCACTGGACATTTACATATCCTGCTTTGAAAAATGTCTATTCAGTTCCTTAGACCATTTAAGACAAGCTATTTGGTTTTCTTTGTTTCTTTTTTGTTTGTTTTTGCTATTGAGTTGTGTGAGTTTCTTATATACTTTGTTCATTAAACACTTATCAGACACATGCTCTTCAAATATTTTTCCATTCTGTAGGCTGCCTTTTAATTTTGCTAATTGTTTTATGTGTTAAATGAAATAAGCCAGACACGTACAGAAATATGCTTCATGATTTTACTTATATTTGAGTGTGAAAAAGCAGAATATAAACACAGCTAGTTACTAGAGGTAGATAGGTGAGGAAAATGGAGAGAAGTTAGAGTACAAAGTTGCAGTTACATAGGCCGTAGAAATCTAGAGGTCTAATATACAGAAAGAGGACAAGGGTTTACTATCCCATTAGTGTACATTTGCTAAGGTTGTGGACTTTTAAATGTTCTTGTATCACACATACACATAAGAAGTGATATGTATGTTAATTTGATTGACTAAAATTGGTAATCATTTCACTATGTATATCATGACATTGTATTGCATGTATTACTTAATTACAGTAAAAAGGTGAAGAAATATTAACATTTTTTAAAAAATGAAATAAAGCAATATAGTAATAATGAGAATTCAGAAAAGACAGCAAAATATCACGCAAAAGAATTATTTGAATGTATTGAAATTCTTTCTTCTTTCTGCTAGGAATCTAGACTCATAAATTCAATTAGAATTAACCACTTTTTAACATTGTGTCTGTTCTAGGAATGCCTTTTCTTGGGTTGGGAATGGATAACTTAGGGAAGGAAGCAAAATGTGATGGAGAAATACTACAGTATCCTGCATATTTTTGTTATACTCATCCTAGAATTACTTTTATGTGTTTTGGTTCTTAATAAAGAGTTTGATCACTTCTATCTCTAGGCACTTCTTTTGCAGAGCTGTGGAAGGAAGCCTGGGCATGATAAGTGATTAGGAAAATCTCTGAGTTACAATCCCAGCCCTCTGGGATACCTTTCCAGATCATTTTAGGTAGTAGCAATCATCCATAATCTGTATTTGAGTATAGCCTGAGCATACATTGTTATGCTCTGTATAATTGTGTAATTGAATAAAACTTATCCCAGAATCATGATGTGCTTATGTTAGAGTTATATAATTGCAAAATATTTTAATCTAGTTGATAACCAGCATAGGTTCTGTTATAATATGATCCTATAATAAAAATACTATGCTTCCATTGAAAGCCATGCTTTAGGATCTCATACACTAGCTCAAAATGTGCAACATGATCTGACCCTACTTTGGCTTTCAGATCCATTTCCAGGTATTCTTCCTGTTCTTCTACCTCCAAACACAATTACCAACTTACTTGTTTTCTCTTTTCAAGAAAAAGAATGGATTTCTGACACTGTGGATTAGACTCTCCTGTGTAGTTTGTTGTGACATACTATGTGAGTAAGAAATAGCTGTGATTTCAAGGCCAAAATTTTTTTTTTTTTTTTTTTTTTTTTTTTTTTTGCGGCACCGGGGATTGAACTCACAACCTCACGCCTGCCAGGGCAGGCGCTTAAGGCACTGAGCCAAACTCCCGGCCCTGGTTTTTTTGAGGCAGGGTCACACTGTGTAGCTCAGGCTGGCCTTGTGCTCGCGTTGTAGCCCAAGCCGGCCTTGAACTCACAACGCTCCGCCTACCTCAGCCTCCCGAGTGCTGGGATTAAAGGCGTGCGCCACCACGCCCGGCTCAAGGCCAAAATTTTGAGTTTGGTTACACAAGTCAGTATATCCTCATTCATAAACATCTTAAATCATAGTTAGTATCATGAATCTGGCTCACTTTATCCATCTTCTTGAATCTTGCTATCCTGGTTAATGTTCAGATATATTTGGGACTAATATTTGGTAAGATAAATCATAGCAGTTGACCCACATAAGAATATAAACAACAAAAGCAATTCAAACTAGTTTAAAATGATCAAGCATTAACACAGATCATTTTTTTTTTATTTTAAAAAGGAAAACAGAAAAAAAAAGGATAGAAATGATACAGAGTTTGAAAAAAAAATAGTAGGACCCAGCCAGGCATAAGGCCCTGGTGCCACACTCTGGGAGTGTGTCCTTTCTAGCTGCACAGAGGATCCAAGCTCTGTCCAGCCCAGCGCCCCAGCACAGTCCATCAGGGGAACATCCCACCAGCCTCACAGACCGCAGAGCACAAGGCTCTGGTGCCATAGTTTGGGGTTGTGTTCTGACTAGCCATGGGGATATTGGAGGACTGATACTCAACCCAGCTCAACATCCCAGTGCAATCCATTGGGAGACCACCTGGTCAGTCACACAGGTTCCAGAGAAAAATGACAAAACAAAGAGCAAGATGCAGTCTCAGTCCTGCAGTCCACTGAGAACATACCCAAGAGACACTGAAATGGAAGACACTGGAAATTGCATAACGGAGCTTTCTGAAATAATAGCCACTGAAGTAAAGAAGCAACTCCATGAAGCCATAGAGGAAATCATATCAGCAATAATCTCTCAGGTAAAAAATGAAATGACAAACATTATGAAAGAAATGCTGTGTGTATCTAAAGAAGATCAAGATAAAAAATAGAAGAACATAAGAAAATTATGGAAACATTCAATGAACAATATAAGACAGAATTAGAATGCATGAAACAGTTTCAAAGGGAAATTCAGGAAATTAATAATTCCATTGTAAATTGGCAAAACCTCTTGAATGAAGCTGAAGATAATCTCAGACCTCGAAGCCAGCATGGAAACTTACGATCATTAAACAAAATATCTCTTAAAAGCAACAAGAAACCAGGAAAAAACAATTCAATAGCTGTAAGATAATGCCAAGAGAAAAAAAATAAGATTGATAGGTGTAAATGAAAAAAACAGGGGTCAATACAAATGATCAGTGAAGACTATTTGTAGAAATAGTAGCAGAATATTTTCCAATCATGGAAAGAGAATCTGATATTCAGATAAGTGAGGCATACAAAACCCCAGTTAATCATAACCAAAATAAATTTTCACCCAGACATATAATAATGAGGATGTCAGAAATTCAGCCCAAGAACAGAATACTAAATGTTGTCAGAGAAAAATAACAGATCAACTATGAAGGAAAACCTATCAGAATTGCAGCACACTTCTCAACACAAAACTTCAAGTCAAAAAGAGCTTGAAGTATTTCAAATCCTGAAACAAAAGAACTTTCAAACCAGATTGATGTGTCCTGCACAACTATCTTTAAAAATTGACGGAGAAATAAGATACTTTCATGACAAAGAACAACTGAAGAAATTTATGGCCACCAAACAAACACTACAAAAATTACTCAAACACACTCTAGAAAGAGACAAAGGTAACTACAATCCCAAGAAGAACAGCAGAAGGATACCACTAAGCAGGGTAAGCAATTAAACAGAAAAAGTAGAAAACCAGCAACAGAAAGATAACATGGCAGGGGTGTATCAGTTATATCAATCAATGTAAATGATCTCAACTCACCAATAAAAAGAAACAGACTGGCAGAGTGGGTTAAGAAACAAAATCCAACAATATGCTGTGTATAAGAAATACATTTAACTCGAAATTCACAGACTAAAACTTAAAGGATGGAAAACAATACTCCATGCAACAGGAGCCCAGAAAAAAGCAGGAGTAGCTATATTGTTTGCAGACAATGTGTACTTGAAACCAAGAATGATCAAAAGAGTTAAAGAAAGTCACTAAATACTTGTTACAGGAAAATTGAAGAGGAAGAGATTATGATCGTAAATACATATGCACCAAATATGGGAGCACCCAACTAAGATAAATCTTAATAGACAAGAAAAACCAAATAATCAATAATAGTTATAATGGGGAACCTTAACATCCCATTGTCAGAAAGAGACAGATCAACCAAAAAAAAAAAAAATCAAAGAAATAGAATAACTGAAACAAACTTGTGAACAAAGGGACCTAGTAGATGTGTACCAAGTGTTCCACCCATCAATATCAGAATACACATTCTCCTCAGCTGCACATGGGTCATTCTCTAAAATAGATCATATACTAGTCCATAGAACATGCTTAAGTAAATGCAAAGGAATTGAAATAATTCCATGCATATTATCTGACCATAGCACAATAAAATTGGAAGTTAATGACAATAAAACCACACAAGGACCCCATGAACACATGAAAATTAAATAACACACTCTTAAACAATAAATGGATCACAGAAGAAATTAAAGAAGATATTAAACAATATCTACAATCAAACAAAAATGCAGATACAAATTACTGGAACCTGTGGGATATAATGAAAGCAGTGCTCAGAGACAAATTTATATGACTAACCTCCCACATCAGAAAAATGGAAAGAAACCCAGGCATGGTGGCAGATGTCTTCAATTCCAGCACTCATGAGGCTGAGGCTGGAGGATTCTTGTGAGTTCAAGACCACCCTGGGCTACAAAGTGAGCCCAAGTCCAGCGTGAACTGCATAGTGAGAGCCTGTCTCAAAAATTAGGGCCGGGGGTTTAGCTCAGTGGGCCAAGTGCCTACCTGGGAGGTGTGAGGTTGGGTTTGATCCCTGGTACAAAAAAAATTAAAAGAACACACATAGAAAACCTAATGGTGCACCTCAAACATCTAGTAAAAGAAGATCAAGTCAATCCCAAAGTCCAAAGAAGGGAGGAAATTATAAAGGTCAGAGCAGAAATTAATGCAATTGAAACTAAGAAAGCAATACAAAGAATTAATGAATCGAAGAGTTGATTCTTTGAAAAAATAAATAAAATTGATAAACCCCTAGCCAACTTTATCAAGAGAGGAAAGAAAAAACTCAAAACCATGCAATAAGAAATGAAAATGATGCAATCATTGTAGGCCTTGTGGAAATACAGAAGATCATCAATACCTGCTTTGAAAACCTTTACTCCCATAGGTTCAATAGCACAGAAGAAACAGACAGGTTTCCAGAAACGTATGAATTACCAAAGCTGAATCAAGATGTAGAACTGTTTAGTAACTGAATTTCAGCTAGTGAAATTGAAAATGTAATTAGAACCTTATCAACAAAGAAAAGCCCAGGTCCTGATGGATTCACTGCTGAATTCTACAAGAAATTTAGGGAATATTTAATGCCACCACTCCTCAAACTCTTCAATGAAATTGAAGGGGAAGCAAGTCTCCCTAACTCATTCCTGGGAGCAAGTATTACCCTAATACCAAAACCAGAGAAAGACCCAACCAAAATAGATAATTACAGACCAATCTCCGTAATGAACATAGGTACAAAAATCCTCAGTAAAATACCGTCAAATAGAATGCAATAAGTCACCAGGAATACTATACACCATGATCAAGTGGGATTCATGCAGGGATGGTTCAACATATGCAAACCAGTAAGTATAATACACCATATCAATAGAGCCAAGGACATGAATCACATGATCATCTCAACAGATGCAGAAAAAGCTTTTGACAAAATCCAACACTCATTCATGATAAAAACCTTACAGAAAATCAGAATACATGTACCCTACCTCAACCTGATAAATGCCATGTATCATAAAACAACAGCCAACATTTTACAAAATATAGAAATTGAAATCTTTCACTCTAAAATCAGAGACAAGGATATTCACTGTTACCACTCCTATTCAATATAGTGCTGGAAACATTAGCCATAGCAATTAGACAAGAGAGAGAGAAATAAAAGGAAAAAGGATATTAAAGGAAGAAGTTAAATTTTCATTATTTGCAGATGACATGATACTCTACACGGAAGACCCACAAAACTTCATTGAAAGAATTCTTGTTGTAATACTCAAACTCAGTAATGTAGCTGGATACAAAATCAACACTCAAAAATCAATAGCATTCTTGTACACAAACAACAAACTCACTGAGAGAGAAATAAGGGAAATTATATCCTTCACTATAGCATCCAAAAAATGAAATATTTAGGAATCAATCTAACAAAGGAAGTAAAAGATCTATACAGTGAAAATTACATTACTCTGAAAAAGGAAATTGAAGAGGAATGCAGGAAATGAAAAGATATTCCCTATTCATGGATTAGAAGAACAAACATTGTGAAAATGGCCATTCTCCTAAAATTGTTATAGAGATTTAATGCATTCCCAATCAAAATACCACTTACATACCTCACAGAGCTAGAGAAATCATCTCTAAAATTCACCTGGAACCAGAAAAGACCTAGAAGAGCAAAGGCAATTCTGGGCAATGAAGGTAAGGCAGGAGCCATCACAATCCCTGACTTGAAATTATATTACAAAACTACTGTGATAAAATCAGCATGGTACTGGAATAAAAACAGACCTGAAGATCAATGGAATAGATTAGAAGATACAACCACAACTACAAACACATTCAGTCACCTCATCTTTGACAAAGGGGCCAAACATGTACACTGGATGAAGGATAGCCTCTTTAGTAAGTGGTGCTAGAGAAACTGGCTTTCCATATGCTGAAAACTAAAACTACATTCATGTCTATCACCATGGACTAAAATAAAGTCAAAATAGATCAAAGATCTGAATATTAAAACAGAGACACTAAATTTGCTGCAGGACAAAGTAGGTAAAAATCTTAAAGATATAGGAGTAGGCAGGGAGTTCATGAACAAAAATCGAACTGCATGGGAAATACCAGAATCAATAACTGGGATCTCATCTTATTAAAATTTTTTGCATGTCAAAGGAAATCTCCAACAGTGAAAAGACAACCCACGAATTGGGGAAATATCTTAGCCAACTGTCCCTCAGACAAAGGATTTCTATCTAAAACATATAAAGAATTTAAAAAATCAGGCCACCAAAATTCAAGGACCCATTCCAAAAATGGGTATCTGAGATGAATGCACACTTCTCAGATGAAGAAATACAAATGGCAAATAAACACATGAAAAAAATGTTCAGCATCATTGATCATTTGGAAAATGCAAATTAAAACAACACTGAAGTTCCATCTCACCCCAGAAAGAATGGCCAAGACCAAGAAAAACACCAATAACAAGTACTGGAGGGGCTGTGGAGAAAAAGGAACTCTTCTCCACTGTTGATGGGAGTGTAGGCTGGTGCAACCACTGTGGAAATCAGTGTGAAGATTCCTGAAGAAATTAGGATTAGAGAATCCTTTTGACTCTGCAATTCTTCTTCTGGGCATTTTCCCAGAAGAATTAAAAATAACATACCTCAGTGATATATGTACATTCATGTTTATAGCAACACAATTTGTAATAACCAAATCTTGGAAGCAAACGAAGTGCCCATCGATCAAGGAATGGATAAAAAAAGATGTGATATTTTTATACAATGGAGTACTACTCAGTTATAAAGAAAGATTGCATTGAGATTTAAGGAAGTAAATGGACATGACTTGAGCCCATGCTCATAAGTGAAATAAACCAAACTCACATGTGTAAATATCATATTGTCTCTCTTGTGTAATAAACTGAAAAAGTACATATAATACAAAATCTACAATGAATACTGTTTAAGTGTTAGAAACTGCTCAAAGAGGAAAATTAATTGGGATAGGGGAAAGAAAGAAAGAGGGAAGGGAAAAGGAAAAAGACATAAATTTGTATATATATATATATATATATATATATATATATATATATATACATAAGATAGCTAACAAGATTATATTACTAAATGTATTAGCTATTGGAATAGAAGAGTTAATACTCATATGATTAGATCAGTTTTACATGGCTATATCTGTTAATATAAAAAACCCTTTTGAAGGTAATGATATGCAAAATTAAAACCATTGTCAAATTCCTATCATCTTGTTTTGTAAATCTATACTGTTTTTGTATTGGATTTCTTTTTGTTTGTTTGTCTCTTTTGTTTGTTTTACTTTTCTGTGTCTTTTTTCTCTTAAAAAATAAAAAAGTAGGAAATTAACATTAGTTAATATATTGCATACTTTTATCTTAGCAATACTTGTTGAGTTTGCAATATGTAGGCATAAAAAATTATCAAACAATGAAACAATGACAGTGCTGTTCTTTTTGATGAACTAACAAATGTTATTAATATAGTTATCTATCTTGTATACATATAATTACATAATTTATATATGTATACCTACATACATATAGTATTTTCTTGTCTTCCTTTTCTCCTTTCCCCAATCCCAGTTTTACTTTCCTTTTGAGCACTTTCTTTCCCTTTCATTATAACAATATCTATTGTATATTTTGGATCTTATTACTCTTTCAGATTCTTATTTTTATTACTTTTTTATACTAGGGAGACAATACGATATTTATAAATGTGAATTTGATTTAGTTCACTTGAGTGTGGTCTCAAGTTGCCTCCATTTACCTATAAAAGCCTCCAAATTATCTTTTTATAGCTGAGTAATATTCCATTGTATAAAAATACCACATCTTTTTTATCCATTCTGCACTTGATGGGCATTTGTGTTGTTTCCAAGATTCAGCTATTACAAATCGGTCTGCTACAAACATGGGTGCATATTTATCGATGTGACATGAAATTTTCAATTTTGGGGGGAAAATACCTAGAAGGGGAATAGCTGTATTGAATGAGACTTCCAATCTTAGTTGTTTGAGAAATCTCCACACTGATTTCCACAGTGGTTGCACCAGTCTGCACTCCGACCAATTGTCTCCCACCAACGGTGGAGAAGTGTTCCTTTTTCCACAAAACCCCACCAAAATTTGTTATCAGTTAATTTTGTGATGGCAAGCCACTCTTTCTGGAGGGAGATGGAATCTCAGTGTTGTTTTAATTTGCACTTCTTGAATGACCGGTGATGTTGAGAATTTCTTCATGTATTTATTTGCCATTTGTATTTCTTCATTTGAGAAGTGTATCTCCATCTCAGATGCTCATTTTTGGATTTGGTCTTTGAATTTGAAGGGCCTGGTATTTTTCAGTTCTTTATATGTTCTAGATATAAGTCTTTAGTTTGTCAAACAGCTGGCTACAATTCTTTCCCATTCTGTGGGTTTTCTTTTCACTGTGTTGGAGATTTCTTTTGATATGCAAAATCTTTTTGATAAGATGAGATCCCAGTTGTTGATTCTTTGAGGTACTTCTCATGTGGTTTGTATTTTGTTTATGAATTCTTTGCCAACCCTATGTCTTCAAGATTTCTGCCTATCTTCTCTTCCAGTAGATTTAGTGTTTCTATTTTAATATTTAGATCTTTGATCCATTTTGACTTTAGTGTACTGAATAATGATAGACATGAGTCTACTTTCAGTCTTCAGCATGTGGAAAGCCAAACTTTCCTGCAGCACTTATTAAAGAGGCTATCATTCTTCCAGGGAACATTTTTAGACCCTTTGTTTAAGATAAGGTGGCTGAGTGTATTTGTAGTTGTGTCTGCATCTTCTAATCTGTTCCACTGATCCTCAGGTCTGGTTTTTTTGTTTTGTTTTGCTTTGCTTTTTTTGCCAGTACCATGGTGATTTTATCACTGTAGCTTTGTAGTATAATTTCAAATTGGGGATTGTGATACCTCCTGTCTTGTCTTTGTTGCCCAGAATTGCCTTTGCTATTCTAGGTCTCTTCTGTTTCCAAATGTATTTTAGGAAATTTTCTCTAAATGTGTAAGGTATGTTAATGGGACTTTGATCAGGATTGCATTAAATCTATTTAACAGTTTTGGGAGGATGGCCATTTTCACAATATTGCACCTTCCTGTGCAAGAGCAAGACATGTCTTTCCATTTTCTGAAATCCTCCCCAATCTTCTTTTTCAGAGTAATGCAATTTTCACTGTATAGATCTTTTACTTCCTTTGTTAGATTGATTCCTATGTATTTCAAATTTTTGGATGCTGTAGTGAAGGATGTGATTTCCTTTATTTCTCTCTCAGTGAGTTTGTGGTTTGTGTACAAGAATGCTATTGATTTTTGAGTATGGATTTTGTATCCAGCTACATTACTGAGTTTGGTTATTACACCAAGAATTCTTTCAATGGAGTTTCGAGGGTCTTTTATGTAGAGTATCATGTCATCTGCAAATAATAAAAATTTAACTTCTTCCTTTACTATCTTTATTTCTTTTATTTCTCTCTCTTTTCTAATTCTCTCGCTAATGTTTCCAAAACTATATTGAGCAGGAGTGGTAATAGCAGACATCCTTATCTTTTTCCTGATTTTGCAGTGAAGGCTTTCAGTTTTTGTCCACTTAGCATAATGTTGGTTGTTGGTTTGTCATATACAGCTTTTATCAGATTGAGGTAGATACCATCTACTCTGAGTTTCTGTAGAGTTTTGATCATGAACAATTGTTGGGCTTTATCAAAAGCTTTTTCTGCATCTGTCAAGATGATCATGTGATTTATGTCCTTGGCTCTGTTGATATGGTGTATTACATTTATTAATTTGTGTATGTTAAACCATCCCTGCATTCCTGAGATAAATCCCACTTGATCATGATGTATAATCTTCTTGATGATTTAGTGCATTCTATTTGCCAGTATTTTATTGAGAATCTTTTTAACCAGGGATTGAATTCACAACCTCGCACCTGCCAGGCAGGTACTTACACCACTGAGCTAAATCCCTGACTTTATTGAGAATTTTTACATTAATGTTCATTAGGGAGATTGGCCTATATTTCACTTGTTTGGTTGTGTCTTTCTCTGGTTTTGATATCAGAGTAATAGATGCCTCTAGGAATGATTTAGGGAGGACTGCTTCTCTTTCAGTTTCATTGAAGAGTTTGAGTCTTATTGGCATTAAATCTTCTCTAAATTTCTTGTGCAATTCAGCCGTTAATCCATCAGGACCTGGGCTTTCCTATGGTTGTAAGATTTAATCACCTTTTCAATTTCAGTAGCTAACATTGGGTTATAAAAAATTGTTATATCTTCTTGATTCACCTTTAGTAATTCATACATTTCTAGGAATCTGTCCATTTCCTTGGTGTTTTCCATCCTATATGAGTAAAGATTTTCAAAGTAGTTATTCATGAACTTCTGAATTTCCACAGAATCTATAATAATTTCACCCATTTCGTTCCTTATTGCAAGAATTTGAGGTTTTTTTCTTTCTTTTTCTTGATAAGTTTGGCTAGAGGTTTATCAATTTTGTTTATTCTTGCAAAGAGTCAACTCCTTGGTTTGTTAATTCTTTATATTGTTTTCTTAGTCTCAGTTGCATTGAGTTCTGCTCTGATATTTATAATTTCCCCTCTTCTATGAGCTTTGGGCTTGATTTGCTCTTCTTTTTCTAAAACCTTGAGGTATAACATTAGGTTGTTTCTTTGTGCTCATTCTGTTTTCCTGATGTGACAATTCATTGCTATATATTTCCCTCTTAGAACCAGTTTCATTGTGTCCCACATGTTTCAGTATGTTGTATCTGCATTTTCATTGAATTTTAGGTATTATTTAATTTCTTCTTTAATTTTACCTGTAACCCGCTGGATGTTCAGGAAGTTGTTATTTAATTTTCATATGTTTATGTAGGCTATGCAGTTTCTTTTGCCATTCATTTCCAGTTTCAGTGCTCTATGGTCAGATAATATGCATTGGGTACTTTCAATCCCTTTGCATTTACTTAAGTGTGTTCTATGGGCTAATATATGGTTTATTTTAGAGACTGTCCCATGTGCAGCTGAGAAGAATGTGTATTCTGATATGGTTGGGTGGAACATTCTGTAAATGTCTGCTAAGTCCATTTGTTCACAGGTTTGATACAGTTCTGTTATTACTTTGTTGACTTTTTATCTAGTTAATCTATCTCTTTGTGACAATGGAGTATTAAGGTCCTGTGTTATAACTGTGTTATCGCATATTTGGTTTTTCATGGCTTTTAGTATTTGTCTCATATAGTTGGGTGCTCCCATATTTGGTGCATATATATTTATGATTGTTAGCTCTTCCTCTTGAATTTTTCACCTAACAAGTATGTAGTGACATTCTTCATTTCTTTTGATCCTTTTTGGTTTGAAGTTCACATTGTCTGCAAGCAGAATAGTTATCCCTGCTTTTTTCTGAGCTCCTGTCACATGGTATATTGTTTTCCATCATGTGACTTTTAGTCTATGAGTTTCATTTTGAGTCAAATGTGTTTTTCTTGAATACAGCATATTGTTGGATCCTGCTTCTTGATTCATTCTGTCAACCTATTTCTTTTAAGGTGAATCCAGGCCATTTATATTGATGGATATAACTGATATATACTGACTCAATTTTGTCATATTATTTTTGTGTTGCTGGTTTTCTGCTTTTTCCCCTTGATTAATTTGCTGCCCTGCCTGGTGAATTCTTTCTGTTGTTCTGGGAATTTTAGTCATCCTTGTCTCTCTCTAGTATGTCTTTCAGTATTCTTTCTAGGGTTGGTTTGGTGGACATGAATTTCTTCAGTTGTTCTCTGTCATGGAAGTGTCCTATTTCTCCATTAATTCTTAAAGAAAGTTTGCAGCATACATCAATCTGGGTTGAAAGTTGTTTTATTTCAGAGCTTGAAATACTTCACTGCAAGCTCATCTTGACTTGTGGGTTTGTGCTGAGAAGTCTACCGTGATTCTAATGGGCTTTCCTCGATAGGTGAGTTGTATCTTTTCTCTAGCAGCTTTTAGTATTCTGTTTTTATGCTGAATTTTTGGGATCTTAATTATTATATTATGGGTGTAGATTTATTTTGGTTATGACTGTTTGGCATCTTATATGTCTCACTTATCTGTATATCTGATTCTTCTCCCATGTTTGGGAAATTTTCTGCTATTCCTTCTGTGAATATTTTTTATGTCATTTGTGTTGACTCCTGCATTTTCATTGATGCCTATCAGTATTATATTGTTTCTCTTTGTGTCATCTTGAAGCTGTTGAATTGGTTTTTGCTCCCTTGTTATTTTTAAAGGTTCTTTCCTTTCACGATCTCTAGCTGCAATCCTGTCTTTAAGGTTTTAAAGTCTATCCTCAACTTCATTCAAACAGTTTTGCCAGCTTTCAATGGAAATTTTTATTTCCTGGCTATCTCTTTGAATTTGTTTCATGCATTCTATTTCTTTCCTGTATTGTTCATTCAAAGTTTCCATCATTTTACCATGCTCCTGTACTGTTTTATCTGTTCTTTCTAGCTTGCTGAGCAACTCCTCTATTAAGGTTGTCATTTCTTTCTTTACCTGAGAGATTAATCTGATTTCCTCTATAGCCTCATGGATTTGTTTCTTTATTTTACTTGCTATCTTTTCAGTAATTTCAGGTGTATGACTTCTAATGTCCTCTATTTCAATGTCTCCTGCACTTGTTCCTGATGGACTGGATGTTTGAGATTGCATGTAGCTTTTTGGTTTTGTCATTTTCACCTCTTGGCCTAAGACCTTAGACTTTTCAATCCCACTAGTTTCAACTGTCCATCGTGTGTGTTTGGGGGCCCTATTGTGTGGCTGATGTTTGTCCAATTGCTGGGTCCCACAATGAAGGGAAGGGCCCATTCTCCTGAGTTCCTCCTGCAGGGCCTGTTGAGTGAGTCCTGTATTCTTCCTAGGTTGACTAACCTAGGAGTATTGATGTAAGCCAACCCTTAGCTCCTATTGTTACTGTGGCTTCAGGCTATTCAGGCCACCAGATCTACCTGGCTATAGTGTGCACCTCAGCTGGTACCCTACTGTGTCACTAGGGTTCTCATGGGCCCTTTCGAATTCTTCCTGGTTGGGGGAGGCCTTGTTGGCACTCTCCTCAACCTACCCGGTGTTCTCTTCATGGAAGAATGACTGACCACACTCTTGCTGGACATGCCAAGGTCCTACAGCTGGTGGAGGAGGGCTTGCTGCTGCTCCTGTTTACCCACTGAGGTCCTCTATTTCAGGCAGAAACTCACTGCACTGTCACAGGGCCACTTAGGTCCTCTGTGTGGGTGAGGGGTTGCTAAGGGTTCCATCAGTCCAGCAAGGTTCTGTGGGTGGTGGAAGGGGTCCATGGGCTGCTGAGGTCTTTTGTGTGTGGGAGAAGGGTGACAATCCTGTCAGCTGCCGAGGTCTCTGAGGTGTGGAAGAAGGGTGACTGATGATCAATTTTACCTAGGCAGCTACTTCAGTATTCATTCATGCATTTGTTCGTTCATTTGATTTTTTCATACCATTTCATCTCTTGCTGAAAAGTATTTAGAGGATGCAATATATATATATATATATATATATAGATAGATAGATAGATAGAGAGAGAGAGAGAGAGAGAAAGAGACAGATTATATGTACATATATAATTAATTGACTTGCTTTAATCCACCATTAGATTAGTATATACCTAGTTACACAGTCACTACCACTTACATTTAATGCTTTTCCAAAACATAACTCTGTACCCATCACCAACATTTCTTATTCCCTGCCATGCCATACTCTGGCAACAACTGTTCTACTTTCTAAATCTATGAATTTGACTGTTCTTAGTACTTGGTAGATATAATACCATACAGAATTTCTCCTTTTGTGATGAACTGTATATGTTAGAATTTTCTTCTTTTTCTAGAGGTGTAATATTACATTTTGTATTGATCAACTTCCCTGTTGCTGGGACAAAATTTCTGACATTTGCAGCCTAGAGAAGAGTTTACTTTGGTTCCCAGTTTCAGAGGTGACAATCTGTGGTCAGCTGGCTCCAAAATAGAAATACCATCACAGAAAGTGCTGGCAGATTAAAGTTGCTCTCTTCATGATATATAGGAAGCAGAGCACAGGAGAATAGCTGCAGAGAGGAAAAAACCCTTTGTGCATGAGTAACCTACCTTCTCCAACAGGGCCCCACTTCCTACCAGCACATGCAACTACGAAAATCAGTGAGTTAATCTGCTGATGAGTACACTGCCCCCAATACCCAGTTACCAATCCAGGAGTCTCTGAATCCAGTCAGATTGACAATTCAGAATAACTGGCACATATTTTATGGATATGTTTTATTTTATTTATCTACATATCTGTTAAGTGACAATGGAGGACTACTACTTTTTGACTATTTTGAAAAACACTACTATAAGCATAAATGTACAAGAAATTGAGTCCTTGCCTTCAATTCTTTTAGGTGTATACACAGATGTTTTAGTTTTTGGAGGAACTACTATGTACTGCTTTCCATAAAGGGTATAACATTTGCATTCCCAACAAGAGGGCATAAATAAACCAATTTCCTCATATACTTTCCGACTTTTTTTTTTTTTTTGTCTTTTTGAGACAGGGTCTTACTGTTTGGGTTGGCCTTGGGCTCACTTTTGTAGCCCAGGCTGGTCTCGAGCTTGCAAATGATTCTCCTGCCTCAGTCTCCCAAGTCCTGGGATTACAGGAGTGTGCCACCACACCTGGCTCCAACACTTCTTTTCTGACATTTTCATGATGGTCATTCTAATGAATACAAAGTGATATCTTACTGTGGTTTGCCTTTACATTTCTCTGGTTGTTAGTGATATTTCTCATGTTTTCATAACTAGTCATATATCTTCTTTTAATAAAAGCCTCTTAAAGTCCATTTCTTAATTTTGTATTTTGTTGTTTTTGAGTTGTCATGTTCTTTTTATATCCTGAAGATTAACTCCTTATCAATTGTATGATTAATAAATATTTTGCCTATAATTCATTTCAATACACTTTCACGATTTTGGATAGATATTTCAAATGATGTCACAATATATACAACTCTCTTGATTTTTGTTTGACCCATTTTTACCATTGCTAAAATAATCTGAAATGTTGGCACTCTAAATAAATCAGAGAACTATTACTAATATTTTAATCGATTCGCTTATTTTTCATTAGAAATGAAAGAAAATATTTCTAAGTTGGCAAGTCATTGTGTCATGCGCTGTTTGGGTCTGCAGTTCAGTGTCAGTAGCATATATTCTTATACTATTATTAAATGCATTTGAGGAACATTGACACCAACGATGAAACAAGGGACAATAAATCACATTAAAATTTCTATTGAGCCACTCTGAATAGCCTATTTAAATGGAAAAACTCAAGTATATTTTCAACATTTACTTAAGAACTAAAGGAAAATTCTCAGAAAAAGTGCCTCTCTGTTTGCTACCTCACCACAGAAAAATGCATCACGTTTATTTACTATAAGCAAAACTTTGAAAATAAGACCATCTTTTTATAGTATTCTCACTTTATGTGAATTCCTTAAGATAAGAATTCTAAGTTATCTATAGTTTTTTCTCAATTGTCTCCTTTTTTGAAGAGAACGAAAAATATGTCTACTATATGAATAATAAATGAGACCATGAAAATTCACATAAAACTTTTGGGAAATACAGAAAATGCCATAGGATGCTTTTCAATTTTCTTACACTGTTTATAGTTCTTATAATGTACATATTTATTTAAAAATAAATAATTTAAAACCTTGGCTTTTTAATTGTCTACATTGACAATATATTTAGAGGTTTTAGCAGGCATAAGTTTTAAATAAAATTCTAAATTGAAAATGAAGACAGGTTTGAGGGCATCTTCTCCATTACTTCAATGAATGACCACAGAAACAAACAAAAGTCAGCCCAGTTTTCTAGATCATATCAAAACGTTTGTGAGCAGGAGAAAGACTAAGTGTTTAAGAGCTAGAAATGCATTTTTGTGAACTAGTGATATTCAAGGTAACAAAGTTGTGCTAAAAATCAGAATTTTAGTGACTAGTAATGAGCATTCTCATGGTTTATATGAAAATATGATTAAAAATGGTCAAAAACATTTTGCTACTTTAATTGTTTTCTTTACTGACTAACAGATAAAATGCAGAAGAAGGTTCAACTGGATCTGAGTCCAACTTGCTAAAGACTGAATACATCTTTAAATCCTTGTTAAAATAGATTTTATCTATTTTACCTACCTGAATTGAGAACAGGAGTTTTCATCCATACTATAGCTTCCAACTCACAGAGTTTCTAATTTTATGGCAATATTTTCCAAATATTTCAATTTATTTTGTAGACATTTCAAGGTGCTCTGTATCAATTTTGCAAATATAGTTTGCTTTATTACTTTTTACATTTTTATTTCACAAAAAGAAGGCAAAAAATAAAAATGGGATGGTAACAAGGAATTAAAAAATAATAAACAGCAATATTGCCATGATAGATTTTCTGGGTTGATTTGTATTTTGATTTGGAAATTTAAAAATCAGTCACAAATATTGGTAAAACCATAACTGTTGCCAGCAGAAATATCTACAGTTATAAACAAAAATATCTGGCAATGGAGGTAAGGCCACATTGCAAAGGAAAATATAAACATCTTTTAGGAAAGAATTGTTTCCTTTTGATTCTTTGATGAAAATGAAGGTACTGGAATACTTTTAGAACACAGTAATTTTGAACTATAGGACCAATCTTCAAACACTGCAAAGTAATAATTTTACCCAGTTGACTTTTGTGCCTTTTTTATTTTTGTTTCCTGGGTTGTCAGTAAATACCGTATCACTAGCACAGAGTGGGCTTGTGTCACTTTCCAAAATCCAAGAATAAAGTGTATAGAATCTGATCTAAGCCTGGTTGCATATTTGACATGTCTACAAAACTTGCTCTTTTTGTTTGATTCTTTACACAACATGACTCTTTTGATAATGCACACTAATCATGTACTACCTAGCTCCAGGGAAATATTCATCATTAGTTACTTGACTCAGTAGGTGATGTTTCAGATAATTTTCACATATTCAAGGAGTGTCTTATCAATTAAACTCAGCAATAAGGACTTTTGAGTATTTAATGTCCATGAAGTGCACTGTGTAAGGTTATTAAAACTGTGATCAAGCTATAAACTGAGGATAATGTATATTAATATACTTTTCTGAAGTCATAATCAAGAATAACAGTCAAGACTCAGTATCTTCTGAAAAAAAAGCAAGGCTTTTGTACATTACATTGTTAGTGAATATTATAAAACAAAGCATTCTTCCATAAGACAGATCATCAACGGGGTCATTCTTCAGCATTAGTCACAATTGTGTGGTGTATGTGTAATACACAAATATTAAATATGCATTCATTTTATCAATATGTTATTAAAGGAATTAATGTGATTCACAAATATCTTTAAGGTGATTCCTTTCATCCATATTGTATAGTGTAACACATGAGGGTATGGTCTTTCCAGCCTGCCTGTTGAATTTTGAATACTGTGTATCCTGTGTATATTGCCTTGTAGCTATTTCAACTTGGACAATTATTCAACTTTCTGCATCCTGTTATCCTCAACAGCACAATTAATACAGAGCACTTAGTTGATTGTAGTAAGGATTAAATGAGTTAATAGAAAAAGTTTTTTAATATTACCATGTACCAGATAAATAAATACAACAAATAAGTATTATGAGGGCTTTTGTGGGCAAATTTTGATAAAGAATTCGAGTATGTAATGTGCACCTCCACTTTCCCTACCTTTGTATTTAGATAAGATTCCATTAGTTATATGTCTTACAACAATCTGGATTCCTAAGGTATTAAGGAAGAAAGGTACACCTGAATAAATTTTCCTCTTGATAGACTATATAGTGCACACAATCTGTATTTAACAGAAAACAGTTGTATGAAGAAACGTATATTTATGTACAGATTATCCAAATTTTTGTTGCATTGCAAAGATGAGCATGGAGTGCAGAAATCAATGTGGAGAAAGCAGGATATATTTTCTTGGCTTTAATTACAATTCTGTATGCTCAATGCAGGGAGATGTCATCATGAATGCTCATTATACCTAGGAAGAAAAATGAGATGAGAGCCAAATGTTATGAACAGTTTCATAGGTGAAAGTAACATTAAATCATGTCTTTTCCAGGGACTATGTAGGAGAGCAATTGAGTAAGTATGACAACTTAAGAAGGTGAAAATGTTGGTCTTTTGTCTGAGGTTTTCCTACATACTTCATCATAATTTGTAGAATTTACAGCACTCTATTTCAGCTTTTCATAAAGAAGAGAAAGTTCAAAGTCAAATTGTACCCTTGTTATACTATTACTTCATATTATACTAAATTAACCTTTCTCATTTGCTATATTTCTTCCTGTGTACAGAAACTTGCATGTCAGATTTAAATAGCCAGGTTGATTTTTTTCTTAATACTGGTTTGTCATTTTTCATAATGGTACTGAAATGTAATGAAGAACTTCGAGGTTTCATATTTAAGACCTGACTGTAGGACCTTAGATAAATTATGTAACATCTTCAAACTTCTTTTAAACTACAAATTATATAATAGCATTTATATGCAAAGATGGTTGTGTAAGCTGGACTGTTACTTTTGAAATAATAATTTTCTCCTGATTTTAAGTCCTTTCAAACATTTTGATACATTTTACCTCAGTGAAAGTAAGCGGCAGGATAGATATAGCATTTCAAATGCAACAATCCTGGCTATGTTTTCCAAACTAAGTCTATAGGAAGTAAGAAAAACACTGAGGGAAAACAGATTCTCATCTTATTCCCATTTGTTTTCTATTTCTGCATGCATGAACATTACCTCAAAACGTAGTGACTTGAAACCACAAACATTTGCTGTCTTCCAATGTTTGTGAGCCAGTGACCTCCTGGATCAGGTTTTCTCACAAAGCTATAATCAGTGTCAGTTATGATCTCAAATCAAGGCTGGAGAAGGACAGAGATGACAAGATGTGAAGAGGATTTGAACTCTGATTACTATGTGGAGATGCAAGAAGACAACAAGAGACCATAAAAGAAATGATTCTCTGTTGTGCCTCAATAAATACAACTTGGAAATTCCAGTGGTTGTTATTCCAAGCCAATCTGGCATGGCAAACAGAAGAAGTGTTCCTAAATCCTTGAGTAAGGTGCAGAAACAGTGGGAAGGAGTCATACTTGGAGGTCCTATGAGGAGAAATGAAGAATTTCCAGTGGCCTCCTGCAAGTATTAGAACCCATAAGCAGACCGCTGGTACTAAGGGGCAGATATACCAGCACTGCATTCACCCATGCTATTCTCAGCAAACTATGGTGCTGTGTAAGCCCTAAAGAACTCAGTCAAAAGGCTGGGGAAATAGGAGGAGTTGTTCTTGCAGTGACTAAGACTCTGATTTGGCTTCCTTACTAGGCATTCTGATACATTAGGTGGTAGGCATGGGTTCAAGAATAATTAGGTTAATTCATAGGAAAAGAAAGGTCAATTGCTTCCACACTTGAGTTTACAAATTATTTTTATTTTATCAGTACATGTTTACAGTGAAGTTGGTGTTCCTTTTAATCTCCTTCCCCTTCATCCTTCCGTCTTTAAATTCTCTTTCCCCATTTTCATTCTTATTTTTTGTTCATGTTTATGGCATACAATATTACATTCATTGGGGGCATTTGAAACATGTGTATGACAAATTTTGAATTCTTTTGCTTTCCCTTCCTCTACACATTTCCCTTTGCCCCTAGTCTCCCAGATCACCTTCTATTTGCAACAGATTCTTCTGTGTATCCTTCTATTGATCCTTTATTTTTCTCTTTTTCTTACTTTGTCTCTCTCAGATAAGTAATATACCACGTGTTTAAAACGTCTGTGCCTGATCTATTTCATTCAATGTTGTATTTTCCAAGTATATCCATTTTCCTACAAATATTTCAAATTTATTATTTTTTGTAGCCAATAATATTCCATTACGAATAGAGACCACATTTTCTTTATCCATTCATCTATTGATGAGTATGCAGGCTGCTTCCAGGGTTTAGCTATTATGAATTGTGCTGTGATAATGACTCATAGGCATGAAATGCTATAATATGACATCTTTAGTGTTTGGGGGAAGCTATTTAGTAGGGCAATAGCTGGGTCAAGTGGAATTTCTAAGTTTAGTGTTTTTGAGAAATCTTCATATGAGCTTATTTCCGTTATGCTTGTAGTAGTTTAAAGGGCTTAGTTCATAACTTTGAAAATTATATGTGCTTATTAAATGGTAACTATTAGTATTTTAATTATTTTTCATTTAATTTCAGAACACTTATGAGGTATCAATTCCCTGTATGTAAAGAATTATCTTTGTTGAAACCACGGGTCTATATTCAGATTGGGGGTCACAGAGCAATGATCAAGGCGTCTTCAGAATTATATCTCTAGTAAGTAATAGTGCTCTTATTCTGAGGCTGGAATCTGGATGAGTGATAGTTGTCTTCTATTACCTATTTTCAAAGTGGAACTTGATCTGCAGGTAACTCACTCTCCTCATCCAGAAAATGGAGACAGCAGAGGCTCATGAAAATGGTGTTTGGAAGTAGACGGCAGTGCAGGGAAATTGAATTAATCAGTTCTCTTATTAAAATAATTAGATTTTAAAAATTATTTTATTCCATTATATCTAAAAATGAAACATATATAAAATAAGCAATTAAAGTTGTTGAACAGGTACACTAGAGAAATCTAACTATTTGTATTGGAATAAACAGTAGTTGCTATGCGGAGTGACTGATGTATACCTATTACTATTTTAAGTACGTGCATATTTTATATTTGGTTATCATCAGACCTATACGAGTAAGCAGTACTGATATAGGTATATTATAAATAAAGAAAATGAAGACTAAAGTCACGCGAGTGATATGATAATGAACCAGAATTAGGACACATATTTACTGTCTGTAGAGCTCATTTTCTTAACCCATTTCTCAGCCTTGATTGTCAATTTGACTGGGAAAAGAATTTCTCGGAGAAGTGATTGGATTATGTGGCATCTGATATCATTCAAGGAGGAGACCATTGATCTATTCCCAGCTAAATGGTTTAAGAGAAAGTGAGGCTTAGCTGGAAGAAATGGGTGGCTCCAAAAGGAGTGACCTTGGAGATTATATATGGTTCCTGAAACCTTCCTCTGTGTCACTCTTTCCTTGTTCTCTGCTTCCAGCTACCAGACTAGCTGAACACCTTTGAGTAAGTTACTTAATACTGACCAAACACGTTTTCCTCATCCCTGCACCAGAACTTCCATGCCAAGTTGGAGGCAAGAATTAAAACAAACAATCCAGACACTTGAATGGATTATTAATTTTTTGAGATTAAAATTGCTATGCTTAAGTGTTAAATCTAGGCTTCTTAGATTATCAGGTGAGATAATTACATTGAAGACATCTTAAAAACTGCAAATTGTAAGACAAATGGAAGAAGGTATTTAAGTTTTTTTCACTATTGAAATGCATAGATAAAAATTTTAATAGACCAGGCACTGGCCCAAATGCTTTTATCTATGAGATGAAAATATCTGACGTAAATCTGTATATGTGTAATTGTAAGATAACTAAAATGACTATACTGCTGAATGTATCAGTTATTGAGTAAGATCGGTTAATACTCATATGATTAGATCAATTTTACACGTCTATATCTGTTAATGTAAACAACCATGTTGAAGGTAATGATATGTAATATTGCAACCATTGTCAAGTTCCTATCATCTTCTTTTATAAACCTACAATGTTACTGTTTTGGATTTGCTGTTGTTGTTTATTTGTCTCTTTTGCTTTTTGTCTTTCTTATATGTGTCTTTTTTGCTCTTAAATAAAAATAAATAAATAAATAAAAATATCTGATAGAGTTTGACCTTTCTATAAGTCAGCAAAAGCCATGCTGGGTCTGAGAGGAGTACAACAAGATGCCAATTTGCACTGCCTGTGAGCTGCACAAACCATGCAGGGCCCAGAAACAGAGACAAGTCAATTCACACTTCCCAAGAACCATGAAAACCATGGGGAGACCAGGAAGGGAGACAAGCCAGTTTGCTCTCCCTGGGAGTCAACAGAAGCCATGCTGAGTCTGGGAGGAATACAACAAGATCACAATTTGCCCTTCCTGTGAGCCGCACAAACCATGCAGGGCCCAGGAAGAGTGACAAGCCAGTTTGCTCTTCCCATGTGTTGACAGAAGCCATGTTAGGTCTGGGTGGAGTACAATAAGAAGCCAATTCGCCCTTCCCATGAGTTACACAAACTGTGTGGAGCCCAGGAATAGAGTCAAGCAAGTTTGTCCTTCCTGTTAGTCAGCAGAAGCCATCCTGAGTCTAGGAGGAGTACCATGAATTATCAGTTTGCTCTTACCATGAGCTGTGCAGACTATCCAGGACCCAGAAAGAGAGACAAGCCAGTTTACCCTTCCCATGAACCATGCAAATCATGCAGAGACCAGAAAGAGAGATAAGCCAGTTTACTCTTCCCGTGAGTTGGCAGAAGCCATGCTGTGTCTGGGTGGAGTAGAGCAAGCAGCCATTTTATGCTTTCCATGACAGGCTGAGAATCAGGAACACCTTGCCTCTCTCTTCCATATGCAACTGGTTGACTTGGAGGACATACTGAATTAATAGTAACTGAGGTACAGAAACTGCTGAACACTATAGTGTTCAATTGACTTTTCAGATCTACAGCTGTTAGTCTGAGCATGTATTGGGAGGATAGCAGTACACAGTATAGCAAATATGGGTATTTACATCTGTCTTGTTTTTGAAATCTAATATTGTTCTCACTATTTTGTGTTGTTCTGATTTATTTTGATTTATTTAATGTTCTATTTTGATTGTTTTTATTCTGTTTTGTTTCATTTGATTTTTCTATGATGTTACGGATAACTATTTTGAAGATAACAAGATATATTATTATAGCCATTGTTGATTTCCTATTATCTTGTTTTGAAGTTCTCTACCACTGTCACCATTTTGTTTTGATTGACTTTATTCTGTTTTATTTTGTTAGGTTTTATTCTCTTTAAAGTAAAATAAAGTAATAGTATAAAAGTAAAATCTATGAAGTAAATAATATTTACAGATGAGAAAAATTGATCCACTGAAGAGCTTAGTTACAGCCAGAAAATGCTAGTGTTTGAAACAGTCATCATGCAGAATTAACTTCAAAATTGTGTGCTTTATGTCATAAAATATTATTAAAACTATCCTGCCTCAAGCATTTTAGAAGTGAAATTTGCCCTTGTTAACAGTGTATCTCTTTGAAAATAGAGAAAGATTCTTTAAATGCTAAATTGGTAAGCTGAAAACTAGTGATTTGTAATTTACCAGATCTCCCTGTGCCACACTGAGGAAGGCAAGGGATTTACTATAACCCCTGAAGCAATGAAATTTCATACTCTTAAAATCTGTTATATAGTATCCAGATTATCTCATGTATCTATCCTTTCATCAATCCATCTATGTATTCCTTCCCTCATTCATTCTACCAATATCTGTATACCAGCCTCTTCTTTGCCTTGATAATTTGCATTGTTCAAAAATGTTTGTAAACACATATCCTTGGAAGAACATATCTGAATTGTAATTGCAACCTGAAAATATCATATAACATTAAAATGGAGTAATAATATTTTCTATCTTATACAGTTGTCGAGAGTACTAACTGTGATAATTCATGTGGAAAACTCAGTTCAGTGCCCGGTGGAGGACAAATACTTGCAATGCTTAGTTTTGTTTGACATCTTTTATCATCTACATCTATTATCATCATGTTTACTATTTTATGAAACAAAACAATTTCATATTAAAATAATTAGGTAATACTAGTAATATGTTGTGTATCATTATCTTCAAAGTAGTTACAAACATACCTCAACTTATGGAAAACTATTCACTGTAAAAATTCACTGTAACTTATTTGGTTCTCTGAAAACAGAATACCTATATGCCTAGACATAATTGGATATCTGGAAACAGAAGCACTATTTCCTTAGAGACAATCTTATAAACATTTCTCAGACTCCTAGGTAACCCTGCCAATTCCATTAAAGACACAATGTAACTGTCTAAATATTATTTGTCAAGTTTCAGCCAAGATTCATGTTAGAGATCTTCAGAGGTCCAACAAAAGGCAGGGATATACACTGGTGGGATTAAAGGTCAAAGAGACTAATTGTAAGTATGTAGCTAGCTATGAAGGGGAGTGAAATCACTAATACTTAAAGAATATAGGTTTGAATAAATTGTTCAATTCTGGTATCTTATTGAAGAAGCAGAGACATAACTATAACAAAAGGGTAACCTGAGTGAAAAATGGAAGGTCAGTTCAGATTTAAGACAATGAGTTCTAAATAAGGGCTAAGAAGACAAAGGTAACAGAATTTGGTTTGTGAGAGACATTCAGGAGAAAGCAAGAATTGCCCTTCGCTTAGGTCAGAAAATAAAGAGGCCATATATCTATCTGTCTCTTTGGCTGTACATTTATACTTTGATACTTTGCTCTTGCTCCCTGGTTTGGACAGCTAAGCAGTGATTAGATCAAGGCTGGCTTTGTGTCCTGCTAAGACATTTAGACAGTATCCTGAAGACCCTGATGAGTCACTGCAGAGATGTAATTCAGGGAGTGAACACTGAACTATTAGTCTCAATTATTGCTGATTACTTTCCATGTGGACTTAATGCTGTTTCCTGCTTCCAGACAACTGGACAAAATACTGTGACTGAACTTTTGCTTAGAATCATTTAGTATGTTTCACTGCTAATGAAGCAGTCATGGAAAGATAAACATTCCACACATTAATGTAGTGATATTTTGGGTGATGTTCGAAAGCTCAGTGTTTATAAACAGCACAGCTACATTATTTTTAACAAGCTGGGATGCAATATTCATTACTCTCATTGCCATTTTTAGAGGTCACTAGATATGGAGGTCCCTGGCAGCATTTCTAGTAAGCGAATCACTTGAATATGTAATGTAAAAGCTTTTGGTAGAGGCACATAACCTTAGCAAGTGTCCACTCAGCACTAAAGCATGCATAGTTTTTCTTCTGTATTGAATCAAATTTGTTGACATGTTGCTTCATAGAGCCTTCAAAATCTGATGTCCTCCTGGATTTATTGTAAACTCTGCAAATAGTACCATGAAACTCATGGAACATTATCTCTCCTGGTGCCTGTCTCCAAAGTGGATGCTTAATAACTTCTTCTGCCTGGAAGGAGTTGGCACTGTGGAAACTAGGCTACTTTGCTTGGCCAGTAAGAAGGCAATAGAAAGATATTTACACAGTCCAAAATGCATTGATCGATTGTTTAAGCACTTTCTTTACCTGCCTCTCAGGAGAATATTAAAATTGTAGATAAGGCAGAAGTATTTGTCCAATTTGCAGTGCTATCGGTATGCTAATAGTTATTATTTCTTCTCACAAGATAAAAGAAGGCACAATTATTGAACATTTGAATTTTTAAAAGTTTACAACTCTATTTAGTTTCATAAACTCGGACTGTATCAGATGTGTCTCCCAAACATTCCCACCATTTAGGAGAAATTATGCCTAACATATTTAAAAACTTTCTAGGTCCTCCAGAGTTGTAATCAGTGGTACAAAATACTTTCTGTATCAACTTGGTATTTCTGTTGTAATGTATTATCAAAAACTTGGTGGTTTAACTCCTACAAATTTATCAGATTACAAATCTGTAGGTCCAAACTTTGACCCCCATTTCACTAGACTAACTTCAAGATGCCAGCAGGGTGAAATTCCTTTCTTGAAAACATAGCAGAGATTTCATTTCCTTGTCCTTTCTAACATTTAGGGACCATTAATGCTCATTGGATCTTGGTTCCCTTCCTCCATTCTCAAAGCCAACAGTGTATCATCCTGAAATATCTCTGTCTCTGACCTTTTATTCCTTCACACCTCTTTTTCTAACTGCTTCCTTTGCCTTGATCTAATAAAGAACATGAGATTATTTTGGGTCCATTTAGACAATCTAAAGTAGTCTCTCCTCTCTGCATGTTGATTTTATCTGCTCCCTGTTGTATGTTTTAACTTCCCTTTCAATAACCAGGTGTTTTATGTACATTTCTACCAGGTAATATTCTGCAATTTTCTATGAAGTAAGAGTAGGTGATCATATCTGATAAAGGTGTGGTGAGAAAAAGAGAGAAAAGAAAAGGGATAGAAATATAAGTTGAACTTGAGTGTCATGTGAGAGAATTTTCTGAGTTAAGGGCAAGAAAGCCATGTTGCCATTTAAAGGCGTTTGTTTGCTCCTGTTTTCGATGTTTTAAGAAAGGTTAGTCTGCTCTTCTAGCCCCACTCAATTGTTTATAATCTCCCCGTAAATTTCATTTTCTGTGGGTACCTATACTCATACTGTACTCCTACTCCTTGAAATGCCCTAGTCATGCTTTTTATTTTCCTCCCGAATAATTTTTAAGTACCCATTCTTATTAAAAACTTCCTTACCTTTCCTCCCTAAACTATTCGCTATCTCTTTTTTGTTCCTGTTCAGTTGTGTTCATGTTAAACCCAGTTCTGAATGCGTCAGAATTGATTAACTATGTGTGTCTTTCTTTCCCTCGTACACTGTGAGTTCCACAAGGATGGGGCTGCATGCTGCTTAGTTTTGCGTTTCAGCATGTATCATAGGTTCTGGTACACAATAGAGAAATGGAGAGATAAACTCATAGTTGCTTGACTATGTGGCCAATATGGAGAATTGAGAGGCTGTGCTGCCCAGGTAGAATGGACACTCAATAGATTTTGGCTCCCTTACCACCATTTCCTTGCTATTCACTTGTTCAAAACCTGCAAGATACATATAGTTATAAGTTCAGGAGTACATGCAGGTAGAGATTGAGTATTATGATTCTATTGATTATTTCCCTTGTCATCCAAAGATGGAAACTCAAAAACATCATCATTACCCTTTTAGTATATTCTGGATCAAACTACATAATCAGTACTAAAGTTGTCTTCTTCAATTTACAATTCCACATAGATCTAGGAAGTAAGTATTCTGGTTAACTATATCTGAGTGAAGAAACCAACTTGGTTGGTGGGAATGTAAACTAGAACAACCACTATGGGAATTAGTATTAAAATTTCTCAAAAAATTAAAACAAGAAATTCCATTTGACCCATTATCTTTCCAAAACGGTTAAATATGGATAAAGAAAATATAGTATTTATACACAATGAAGTACTACTCTGCCATAAAAAAGATAAATTTGAGTCATTTGTAGAAAAACAGGTACATTTTGACACCACAATGTTAAGTGAAATAAATCAGACACACAAGTTTAAGTATCACGTGGTTTGTCTCACATGAGAAACCCAAATAATAAATCAAAATCGAAAGATAGATAATTGAAAGTAGAACAACAGATCTTTCTCAAATGGGGAAGGATCAAAAGATGGATGGGAATAGAGAAGGTCTTCAAGGGAATGCATAAAGTAATTAAGATGCATTATGAATGCATACCAACTTCACATGAAAAATGTAAACATCATGTACTGCAAACATGTATTAATAAAAAAGTCATTTATCTAAGTTTACACACCACTATCAAATGTCATAACTGTGACAGATACATATTTGCAATATATATATATATAATGAATGTTTCTAGCTGATTATAATATATGCATATTTAACCTAAAATGGGTATTAAATATAACAGCATCGTATATGCTTTTTAAAAATCTGTTTACTAACCAGGCATGTAGGTGTAAGCCTGAGATCTCAGCACTCTGGGGTCTCAGGCAGGATGATTGTAAGCTTGTGCCAATCTCAGGCCACATAGTGATTTAAGGAGACCATGTCTCAAAGGAGAAATACTAAATGGCCTATCAAAGAAGCATGGTTTGAAGGTTCTGATTTCATACACTAACACCAAAAAAACATAATCTGATTACTTAACACACTTCTTCTGAAAGAAAACATAATGTTTTCTGAGAAAGCATACTCTAAAAGAATAACATTTTCATTAGCAAAGTAGTGTCATGGTGTTTACCATAAGAACTTGAGTACAAGGTCCAAAGTGTTTCTGGCTCCCTTTATACATAAGACACTCAACACATCCCAATTTAGAGAAATCATGTTTGTAATTGTCAATAAATTCCTTCCCACAGAACAACAAATACCCACAGAAGCGATGAAAATAGTTGACAGAGGACATCTAGGATAGGATGAAGGAATATAGGATGAGGAATTCAAATAGTGGGCTCCAATGTATGGACTGCCTCAAAATCTTTTAAAGAACCAGTCTCCCTTCATCTATGCTGTGGTGTGGCAGCACATAGTTTAATCTCTGTAAGAAATTGAGACTGGTAATTGAAGTGTATAATCCTGAAATAATGATGAAAAGTATAGATCAAGACAAAGCAATAATAAGAGTACCAAGAAAAATGTATTTGAGTGTAATGTTAGCAGTATGAAAATTAAATAGTATACGAGGAAAATTTATATCGTTTCTGAAAACAAGCCACAAATTTGTTTCTGAACATTATAGTGTTCAGAATAAAGAGAAAACTTACATTCTCAAAATAAAAAATTGTAAGTTTAACCATAAATTTTCTGAACTCTGAGGTCTGAAAAAACATCTGTGGATAAGCTCGCTTGATTCCATTTGATAAGGTCACTATGTGTTGTGGTGAATACAATTCTTTCCAGTATCCATACACTAAATGCCTTGTTGAATTTCATAGCAGTGTGTTGATTGTCCACCTTCAAAGGGTTGCAAGTTCATGACACCAATACATGGTTCAGTAAAAACAATTTGATGGAGGCCAAACTAAATGTGTGTGCTCGACTTCCCCACACCCTGATAGCTGACTCCATTCAAAGGATGGTTTCAGAATAGCTGGAGCAGTTACATTAGAAGTTCAAACTGGACTTGCTACGACCTGTGATGCCTTTAGAGATAATGGGTTAGGATTGTAGTTCGGGACCTGGAACCTTACTCACACTTTAAAAAGAACAATGCTGCTTTTGTTTGTTATACATAATGGGATACACTTACCAAATTTTATTTGAAAACAGATGGCATCTTCTACTTTTATGCTTGAAAAATTTTAAATACCTAGTTTAGAAGTGTATATGATAGTATTTTGCAAGAAGTCTTCCAATTATTGGTAGCATTTCTAATCATTTAGTTTTTAAAAACTATTCATGCGTATTGTAGACTTTCTACAATTTTCTTTCACTTTAAAGTAATTTATTTTCTTTTCCTGGTTTCAACATTATTTCAGTTCCAAAAATTATTTTAAAGATTTTACAAAGAAAAATGCATGCTTATTGTGATGATTCAAATGTTATGGAAAGTTCAATGCCATCCTGATATTGCGATATCCCAATTTAATGAAATCTCTTAGTTATTTTTTAAGTAAACTTCCATATGGTTCATTTTGCTTAGACGAGCCTCAGTGTGTATATGCGTGTGTATGTGTATGCACACACACACACATACATACACACCCTTTAGTTATGCACATGCACATACACAATTCTTAACTTGTTTCTTCTGAGTAATACAAGAATCATTTGGATATATATGTGTATGTGTGTGCATGGGTGCATATACAGAATATATATATATATATATATATATATGTACATATATTATTTTTCTTTTTCTTTTGGATGTAAGACCTTTTTACTTTGTCCATGCAGGCCTCAAAGACTTTAGTTTGGGGCCTTCCTGCCACAATCTCCTGAACTGCTAGTACTGTAGGTCTGAGTCACCACACCTGACTCCTAATTTTTACAACTTCATAATGACATAAATTATGAAAGTACCAAAGCTTATTTAAATATTATACTATTAGTGAGCTGGTAAGCTCTTTCCAAGGTAGTTTTTTCTTTTAGATACTAAAAACAATGCAACTTTAAAATCACACTTATTCTTATCCTTCTACAATCTTTGTTTCTAAGAACAGGATAATCAGACCAAATTATTATTTATTTTAGCGAATATTTTTTGGTTATTTTCTAATAGTACAATGCTAACATTAATACATAATTCTAACAGCAGTGCTTAAAAATCATATTTCTTCAACATGCATCCCATCTATGAACATCATGTTGTGCTACTTTTTAAAAATGTTGTCAGTTATGTCATTTTAATTCTTTGTCTCCTATCAAAGTGCTGCATATATTCATATTTTATTTCACATTTTCTATTCTTAAATGTAGCAAACTAATAAATACCTGCTGCAAAATTACCAGAAACAAGCAGAAATATACATAATCAGAATTACTGTTGAAGATTTTAATAAATTTCATTAAAACCTTTTCAGATTAGACAGATACTAAAAATGATTTTATTATCAATAATTAATTGTGTGTCTGTGTGTGTACTTTACACCTTATAGTTAGAGACTATGCTTCCTTTTTATATCTTGATAGAACCATTTCAGAAATCATCATCACTTGAAAATAGGTGAACAGCAGAATATTTGCCTTGTACTTTGCTGTTAAGAAAACAGAAAGTAGATAGGACAATGTGCACATTCTTTATCTGATATCTCCACAAAAGTTAACATAGCCAGTCCAGTTCCTTCAGAGAAGGATATTCTAAGAATAGGGCTTCACCTACAGAAAAGTATAGAAATAGTCATGTCTATTACATTCTATTGTCACATAACAAACTATTCCAAATTTACCAACTTGAAACAAAAAATGTTTATTAATTCACAGTTCAACAGGTCAGAAAATTAGGCAGAATCCCGAGTAGAATTGCATCTTTTGATTTCACAGGGACCAATGCAATTGCTGTCTTTGAGGGATATGAAAAAGTACATGCACATTAAAATATCTTATATAAAATTATCAGTAACTAGCCTAGTTGTAGGTTTAGTCAAAGACTGGATTTACAAATGACTTCTATTTTACTTGCTTATACATCATGCATACATGGTGCTGTCAAAAATTCTCTCACACAAGGTAAAATATCTGATGATTTGGAAATATTAATAATTTAAAGAGTAAACCAAAAGAGATATTGTAGGAAACTGATAGACTTTGGGGAGATGAGATGGAGTTCTGAGGAAGGGGATAGATGGAAAAGGGAAAAGTATTGATCAAGATGTGATATATTCATACTCACTCCCCAAGATGAATGTAATTACTATGTATCACAAACATACCAATAAAAAAAACCTTTTTAAGAAAAATATTCTCTTATTTGAATCATGTCCATTCACTCTAAAGCATTTGGAACATGACTAAACCACTGCGATGGGAAGGGAGAATGAAAAATGACAGTACAGTTTCCTGATTTAATTTTTTTTTTACCAAGCTCATAAAATATAATGTTCCAGAAGTCTTCTGTCTTCTCCATGTATGCACACATACAATCACATAGCACCCTCCTCTCCAGCTCCCATCTTATAAAAATTGGCCAAGGCAACTGCTTGGAACGTATTTAGCTTTCTTTTTACTTTAGTTTTCAACTCTAAGTTCTTATATTTTTAATTCATCCCGACTTACATAGCTTCTGCTAATTTCCCCCACGGCACACTATGTTCAGTATCTTACTGCACACCATCTTGAGCCCACTCAGGCATAGTCTACTTTTTTGTAATGCCTCAGTGCTATGCTTTTATAGTTTCTGTTTTGATCACTATATCATATTTATTAGTACAGACATGGAATTAGTACTCGTGGATAAACTATGCAATGATCAATAATGATTACGACCTTCTTATGTAGATTTACTTCTACATATGAACTAATAATTAGCTCCTCATTGTTTGCATGGTATCTACCATTAACTAATCCCCAAACTGACTTTTAGAATGGTAACTACCCTTACAAACAGTTTACACACATTAAGTAACCTAAAATTTCATTATCGTGCCCCATTAAAGATATTCTTTGTGGAGTCTTTGGTTAATCAGGTATAACCTGGAATGTCCTCCCTCTCTAAATCTGCTGCACAACTTCCATGTTGATGTGTCTTTTTATTATTATTTTTGGAGTTATCTTATGTATGGTAGTTCCAGTTTTCCAGCTTGTTGCGTGGTAGACTCTGTTCCATCAATCAGATTCTTCCTCTGTGAGACAGGTTGTCTGCATACGCGTAGCCTTCACCTGTTCTTGTGAGCACTGTCTCAGATTTACAGTGTCCTCAGTCAAGACAAAGTCATTTCGAGGAAAGACTAAAACCAAGCATCATTGATGTAGGAGTTAAATGACCTGCCTGCCTTCTTGGCTCAATTTTGAAAGGCCATTCTAGCTCACATGCTCCAATATTCTGAGTCAAGCCTTTCCATGGACCTGTATTGCAACTCAGACTTCTGCAGCTCAGTCCCACCCTCCCACTTTGTGTAAGTGCTGATCCCAGTAACACTCCTGAAAAAATGTCCTGCGTTCACAAATGTCCACCTTGGACCCTTCTCTATGGGGACCCAACCTAAAGTCATGTCTTTTTGTTTCTTTTTTAAACTAATGAACATAGGATATACAGCCAAAGCACCCAACAAAATATAAATAAGAGGGCTGGGGAGATAGCTCAGTGGCACAGCACCTGCCTGGCAAGCGCAAGGTCATGAGTTTGATCCCCGGTACCAAAAACAACAATAACAACAAGAAAGATATAAATAAGAAATAGTTACATAAATGACAAATTCTTGTGACTTCTAAAGAATTAATCATATTTATAGTCTACTGAGTGACAACCACGTACCAAGCACAATAATAAGCACTTAGATACATTATCGACTTTAATTTCCAAACAAATCCACTAAGTTCCTACTATTAATAATCTTGCTTTACAAATAAGAGACTGAAGATCATCAAAGGAAAATAAATAATTTTCACAAATCTCTGAGTTATTAAGTAGTGAAACTGGCAGTTAGACTCAGTTCTCGGCTGACTCCAGTTCATGGTTTAGCATCTGTGTGGCACAGCATCCCCTATGACAAATGTTCATTTTATTTAATTTACGTCTATACACCATTAAACTATGAGAAAATTGCTAATAGCACAAGGGATTCTCATATAAGGATTATTTCCTAAAGTCAAGTTTAGGTTTAAATCTTAAATTTGCTAATCAGTATCACCACTCATATATGAAATGTGTCTATAATATATTTATATCATTCTCAATAAATCACGTATGACCAGTTGTTCTTCACTGTCAAAAAAGCATGTTACTTGTAATATTAGGCCTAGGACAGAGCTAGCTTGATAGCACTTTTATAATACAGAAAAAATGTGTGACATTAATCCTTGTACTAGCATGGTCTCTGAACACAAATAGTTAAAGTCATGAGTTAATTGTGCAAAAGATATTACAAACCTATAGCACAAATTGTAAAGCCCATGTACATAGGATTTCTGTCAAAAGAGAGATTAGAAAATGACATTTTAAAAAAAGTTATGAGAAACACCCAGAATTTTACACTCCTGATGGGGGAAAATGTTGAGGAAAAATAAAACAGAATATTAAAAATACACTCATATGTTTATCAGGAAAGGTAGAGTAAGAGTTTTCTAACCAAAAACTGCTGGTATGTTCTTGTATATGAAATAATATCAGTGAATCTAAGATAAAAACCATTGCAAATAGATAGAAAATTTTTAAATAGCTACTTAAAATGCCATGTCACTTATACAATGTCATCACTTTTTTTTTTTCCTTCGTTTTCTGTTTTTTCCTTCGCAGGCATCCCAGTTACTTTGTATTTACAGAAGTCAAGCTACTCCTGGGAGGGAAAAGTCAACTCCAAATTGGAAAATTAGAATTAAATCTTTGAATAGTGAAACAAATACTGTAAAATGCCGCCTGTTATTCCTTAGAAGGCAAACGGAAATAACTTCTTCAACTTGCAAAAGAACAGATGTAGTTGAGGGTTTAGGAAGCAACTGATGCTAAATAGAAATTGACAGCACTATTATTACATTGCTGTGTAAATGCGATTGGTATTTTCTCATTAGTGTAATGCCTTTATGGATTTTTTGAACAAAAACAATTCAATTTATAGGTTTCAGAGCAAGCAAATTCCTTTTTCCCATGATCATAGTCCCTTTAGCTGACTATATACTGCATGGTCTACAGTACTTTATTCTTAATCTTCCAGTATTGGAGATTTTCAGATACCTTATTCTCTATTGGATAAGCACTATTATTCTTGGACATTACAATATTGTTTAATGGGAAAACAGTATTCAATTGAGATAACTTTTTTATAAAGTTGATATGAGTAAGGCAGTATGAATCACACATTTGGTGATTTAAAAGACTGGCAGTGTACCGTGACCTCTTGTCCAAAGATAGCTTGTTTCAGACTAACTTGGGTTATGCTGAATGGGTAATTGTATATGCAACCTTTTACATACAGCAGGATTTCTATAGAAGTACAGTGGTGTGAGTCACAAATTAGTGTTTAGTTTTTATCCTATTTTGAAATAAAAAGTAAGACCTCTTGATTTAATTTCATATCTTTCTAGCTAATTCTGATCCCTAGTTACCTAAGATCACTGCAAGTCAATGAGCAAGAATGTCATGAGATGAATGAAGACATTTAAAATCTTTGTGATTTTGGTATAAAGTCCCCATGTTCAATTAGCTCAGCAGTTTACACACATGGGTAGCTTTTGATGATAGTAGAAGAGGGTATGTCTCGATAACCGAGAGACCCACACATAGAGTAAACAGCCTATATTGAATAAGCAGGCTACTCTGATTCATTTGGTAACATAGGGATTTAGGCTACTTTCTTTTGCGATCTCTGCAATGATTCCTGCATTATTGCCATTGGCATAAAGTTGGATAATGCATATCTGTGATTTATATCACATGGAGAGGTAAAAGCACAGAGAAATTTGCATACAGCGTTATCCACCCAGTTACAGAGTGATATAATCATCACTCCCAGTCACGTGCACCCCTATACTACAGAAGACGGGTGGAATGATTGACCTGGGACAAAATATTTTCAGATAATTGTGCAAGGATGAGAAAAGACGATCAGAGTCTTCTAACATTTGCTCAGGACACTACATAGAGTATACATCAGAGTTGGTTTGTTGCATCGCAGACAGTTCCTGATTACTGCCTTCTGTTTCTGATTGAAAATAGAGTTTTCCCCAAATACAGATATTCTCAATTTTCCTCTCAGGGTTTTAACTTCTTCCAGTATATCTGAAATATGATTTTAAGATCTAAAGGGTTCTTTTTTCATCAAAACACAAACGACTTTCTCATGTTGCTTCTTGAAAGTTTGCTTAGTGCTTCTTCTGTACTCTTCCTGAGTGAACATGGCTGCAAAATATTTAAATCTCTTGGTGCATCAATTGGTCATATCGAAACAAAAATAGTGACTGTGAGATGGTGTTTATATGATATTCTTAAACTTTAGCGATGGATTTCCCATTAACCAACTATCAGCCTTGAGTTTTGACATAATTGGAATATAATATTCATGTAAATTTTAAACTTTCATTTTGGGAGTTGTTTAAACATTCAGAAGTCTGTATGATTTAAAAGAAATTTAATTGGAAAAATGCTTGCACTGTTCAAAAATGACTGTCTCACCATCATAAGAGTTTGAATTATTCAGGTACATAAATTTCAAATCAATCCCATGTTGTAATATGAGTTCAGCCTGACATTATCATATGAAATCAATAATAATGTGTTGCTGATCTAGCAATATGGTATAATGTCTGAGAAAGGATTGACAGTTTTCCAAAACCTTTCTGATCACATATTTATTCCATTTGTAACATACTACTACTCCGGGAGCTTCAAGGGGTTTTTTTTGGCAGGCTGACCATTAGCTTTCAAACTTTTCCCAGACAATAACATCCCGAATTTCATCCAGTGCTTAGGTTTGCAATGGCAGTTGGTTTATAACATACCCTACTGTGCTTTTAGAATTTGCATGTTTACACAACTTTTCAACTTGCCTGTAAGCTCTTGAATATCAAGGGTTTATTGTTTCTTGTAGATTTTTTTCTCCCATGGCAACTAACATATTGCTGAGTGTAAAATTATTAAATAAGCACATATTATGTATGTGTGAATGATTTCATGTATTAATAACCATAACCAGAGTGTCAGCCTGGATACGGAACACTAAGCTTGTGAAGACAAGCTGCTCTCTGCCTACCCAATTATTAGGATAAAAAAATATAATCCAAAATGTTGTTAGAACTGAGTGTTAGAAAGGAAACCTCAAAACAGATGTAACCAGAGAGACAGAGAGCAAGATTAAGACAGAATAAGAGTGAGCAGAAAAAGGGAGAAAGACAGAGGTGGAGCAAAACCAAAGCAGGGTAGGGGAAAGGTGACAGTAATGTAGAGACTCGTGTACTCTATAGACCAGCTGAAGGCTTTAGGTTTCAATGAAGAATGGCAGACACTCAAATGACCTTGTGATAAAAACAAATATGACAGCATGTCTCTGTGAAAGCTGGCTCCCACGAGTTAAACCTTAGTCAGGGAGGTTTTTGTTTGTTTGTTTGTTCATTTTGTTTTGTTTTCTTTCATAGGTTTCATTCCTACAAAAGTTGCCCCAGACCTTCATCTTGAATTTGGAGTGTACACGAGAGGAGAGCTATTGAATGAACTGTCTACATATGATGGACTAGCATGGCATCCAAACTCAAAGGTAGCTTAATGGTAAGCCCTTTACACAAAATGGAAGCACACGATATTTGCAAGTCTGTAATTATTTGGTTATTCATCTTCTTTACCACTGTAATGTGCGATCTTCCAGGCTTTCTACACATAAAGTTTTCAGTGTAATTTCAGGGCCTCCTGATACTTGCTGAAGCCCATCCATTCAGTGAATAGATATTAATTAAGTAGTTGGCATAGAGCAGACACTACAGTAAACAATGAGTTATAGTAATAAATCAGGCTGCGTTCCTCTCTTTAAGTCATTTTTCTTGTCCATAATACTCTCATATTTCTACCTGTGAGATAATTTGTTTTAAGGTTTAAATAGAGACTTAGCATAAGTTTGGCATATTGTTGTGAGGGTAGAAGTTGTCCTCTTTTTTCATAATTATTGTTGTCCACTGATTTAGCAGACTAATATAACACTGACATTTCAAGTAAATTAGTTATTTTTCATCTCTTGTAAATGTCACATAACCTACGTAACCCAACTAAAAGAGAAGTGGGTGGCACAATTTGCTACCCAAGTAACCTAATAAACTGTTAATATTTGATTACTAAGCCTCACAGGAAACTATAAACATGTATTTGTATCAACTTGGAAAATAAAGATTTAACCACACAACCTCAGCAAAGATACCGTGGCAGTACAAACAATGATATTATCATGATTAATTCTTCACTGAAGCCTCAGAGATTAGAAGAAGTTTGGGTAGAAAGAAAACAAGTAAACTAGCAGGAGGAAAATTAGGTCTTATGAAGTCCTAACTAGTCACTCAATTTAGTAATGATGATAGTGAGCAACACAATAAGAAAGTGCAACTTTTTCTTAAACACGTAAAGTATCTTTTTGTTGCACATAACTGGTACACAGTAAGCACATACCAGGTTACCTAAATGATCAATTGTTTTTAGACTATTTACATCTTTTTTTTTTTTTTTTTTTTTTTTTTTTTTTGGTGCCAGGGACCAAACTCACAACCTCACGCTTGCCAGGCAGGCGCTTGTGCCGCTGAGCTAAATCCCCGAACCTAGACTGTGTACATCAGATACAGTATATTTTTTCTTTTTGTCTCATTAAAACCATATTAGATGTGAATAAGATAGCAAGAAGGCTGTGGGAATTATAAAATATTTAAGACTGAATGATGATGAAATCATTGTATGTTAAAATACTTGGGATGCAGTAAAGATGCCATTAGTAAGCAATTTTATGATGGAAGGAAAAAAATGAAAACTAATGAGAACAGAGTTTCATCCAAAAAGTTAAACTATTAACCAAAATTAAATGGAAGTGAAGTAGACAGATGGAATGATTTTACTTAGGAAGAGTTGATAAATAAAATTAAAAACAATAGGAAGCATCAATAAACTCAAAGACTAATATTTGACAGAATTAAGGAAAAGAAAGACCCTGTCAAGATATTTCTAGAACCATTATCACCACACAGGAAATAAGTGAAAACTAATGGAGATATTTTAAAAATATATCTTGTAATCTGAGCAACTATTTTGAGGTAGCACTATGTAATATATTAAGCATTGTTAATCTCCTATTATTTTGTTTTGAAATTCTGTATCATCATTTTTATTTTTTTATTTTAAAATTAAAAATCGAAAAAAATTAAGTATTTTTAGAATACTATAAACTTAATTAATGTAGTTTAAACATTACATACCCTGGAAAAATTTCTGTAAAATATAATCATGCGTAAGACAAAGTTGAAAATCTGAATAAAATAATGACTTATGTAGTCTCCATCTGTAGTCATATATATACCAGCCAGCACAAATGTCCTAGAAACAGACAATTCTCATTCAAAGAAAACTCAGAAAACCAAAGGAGAAATAGTGCTTCCCTAATTCTTTGATAAACCTGTGATAACTTTGGCACCATTAATTGAAGATACAGTACATTAAAGAAAAATGATAAGTGCCTCCTACTAATTAGATCATATATAGTAATCCTCAATAAAATATTAATCTATATAACCAAATTGACATGAAATATATGATGCATCATAATAAATTAATCCCTAAAAAAGCATTGTGAAGATGATTTCACATTAGAAAACCAATTTCTGTAATTTAAAAAACAGTGAATCATGACAGAACTATTTGAGAATTAAGAATACAAAAGAGACTTTGAAGTCCAAAATATGTGTCCATTCGACACCTACAATAAATGTCATTTTAGTGATATTACTTTAAGAAATATCATATTCAACTTGGGAATAAGTCAAGAAAACTTGTCATGAACATATTGTATTATATCACTGCAATTTTTTTATTTAAGGGAAAAAAGACACAGAAAAGAAAGACAAAAAGCAAAAGAGACAAACAAATGACAACAGCAAATCCAAAACAGTAATATTACAGGTTTACAAAACAAGATGATAGGAACTTGACAATGGTTGCAATATTGCATATCATTACCTTCAATACGGTTATTTACATTAACAGATATAGACATGTAAAATTGATCTAATCATATGAATATTAACCGTTCTTTCTCAATAGCTAATGCATTCAGCAGTATAGTCATTTTAACTATCTTACATATACATATATACAGATTTATGTCTTTTTCCTTTTCCCTCCCTTCTTTCCTCCTTTTCCCTTTCCCAATTACTTTTGCTCTTTGAGCAGTTTCTTACCCTTACACAGTATTTATTGTAGATTTTGGATCATATATACTGTTTCAGTTTCTTACACTAGGGAGACAATACAGTACTTACACATGTGAGTTTGATTTATCTCACTTATGAGTATGGTCTCAAGTCATGTCCATTTACTTATAAAAGTCTCTATGCAATATTTCTTGATAGCTGAGTAGTACTCCATTTTATAAAAAATACCACATCTTTTTTATCCATTCCTTGATTGATGGGCACTTGGGTTGTTTCCAAGATTTGGCACTTTGTAATATGTGTACTAAGACACAAAAAAGAAATTTGATATGTAGGGTTTTAAAAGACATAATAAAAAGTAGTGACTTATAGATTACTTTGTGTCTACATAAGAAAATGCAAGAGTATATCGAAGTATTAGAATTCATAAAAAATTCATTCAATTTTTTTGTATTCAAAAAATCTGTCATGCAGTTAATGTTATTGCAATATACCTCATCTACTGATTTTAAATTGCCACTTAAAAATTCTTATTATCAGTAGCAACAAAACATACTAAGTGTCAAATATAAAATTATATAAAATAATTTAGTGGATAAATATGAGCAACTTTTTTTGAAGCATGTGTAATTTAACTTTAGAAAAGGATTTCAGCATATCATTTCATAATAGATACCATATCGATGTTAATTCCCACAAAAGTGATCTAGGATTATAATGTTCTTGCAACAAGACTCCAGATAGAATTTAATGAAGTTTAGAAGGCTGAGTTTAAAAGAAAGAAATTGCTGAGATTAATTGACTTCATTCTCAAGGAAATACCATGAGATGAAAAACATTTCCCTATCAAATATAATCACTTTCCAAAGCAAAGGCCATTAAAAATATGTTAATTGTCACAGTAATAATCAAATGTATCAATGGGAAGAATATAAATTCCTGAGACAAATTCATGTATATGTAAAACAAATATCGATATATATAATAAGAGTGTAATTTCTGTAAGAAGGTTGATGGTGTTCAAATATCGACTTTACTCCTTACTGGTTGTATAACTGACATTGGAGAAAATATTTTATATTTCTTTGAATGAATTTGTTTAATTACAGAAAGGAAATAATGAATATGTCTTTTATGATGTGTAACAAAGACTGAATGATATAATACAGGTAAGATGGCTATCAGCATTATGTATGTTGGTTTTTAACTCTTATGTGAGGAATTAGTATATGGCAGGAAGTGTGTGACATTGAAGACTAGCTGTAAAGGATGAACTACAAAATAAATAATGTTGAAGCAATTCAGAATATAAAAACAGAAGTATGTTTTTAAATTATAGCATAACCTCTCTTTCATTCTAAATAGACTTGAAAATGTACAAGAAAATACAGGCCTCTATCTCAGTTATACCACTTGTACAAGAAAATATGCTGCTATCTTCATTATAACATAGTAGGGAAATGTTCTAAGACAAGATACAATAGGCATAAGTCAAAACAGTTATAATAATAATTTGAAATCAAAATAGAAGTTTGCTGTAAGACAAAAGATGGCATAAACAAAACTCAATTATAAGAACTGAGTTGGTCAAGACTCTTACAATGTACAAAAACAAAAATTATCATAATATATACAGAATATATAAATAATTCATATCAAGTCATAAGGAATAATTAATATAATAAATGTATAGCCAAAGACAAAAAATAAGAGTTCATAGAAGACACACGGAAGCCCAGTAACTCAGGAAATATGCAGTTTTGTCAATATTTGAGAACTACAAACTTTAGAATTGGAATATCCCATATCTATCAGTGTAACAAAAACCTAAATATTTGACAATGCCAACTATATTAGTCAGCTATTCATCACTGAAACAAGATACCTAACACACCCAACTCAAAAGAGAAAAGGTGTATTTTGGTTCCCAGCTTCAGAGGTTTTGATATAGGAGACAGGGTATAGCAAATCTGACTGGGGGAAGTGAATGAGATTTGTCAATTACAAGATCCCAGGACAACATGCAGACCCCATATGTAGAGCTTCTGCTGAGCTGCCATGATACGTGGATGGTACAAAAAAAAGAGCAGCCGTCAGGAAAAGCTGCTATTATGCATGAGTTTGCATGATAGCCCCTGTTGTATTTCTCTGACTGGGTGTGTACTTTTATTTTTGTTTTGACCCTCTTTTTTTCAGACAAGTTGACTCTGCAGAGCTGGTTTCTTCCATACTCATTCACTTCACCCTTTTCAAATAAGTTTTAGCACCATTTCTAGCTTGTTTCATCCAATTCTTTGTTCCAAGCAAGAAGAACCTGGAATACTTGTAATTGGAAAGGCATTTCTAAAGAAACTAGCCTACTATTGTTTCAGTTCATCGTTGGCCTGAAACTTAATTGTGAAAGGACAAGGCAGGAAAGAGTTCACCCCATGAGCACTAGGAAGCAGAGAGAGCAGGAAAAGCCCTCCCCCCAAAAAAGGATGTACCCCTCAAAGACATTCACACAGTGTCCATCTCCTCCAGCTGGGCTCCACCTCTTAATAGCTCCTTCAGTTATGAAATTATCAGTGGCTGAATCCATTGATGAAACTAGTGTCCCACTATCTAATCACTTTCCAAAAGCCAGGTATTGAAATTTTAGTGACCAGTACCGTGAGCTAGATAAATATATAAAGTACTTAGCTTTAGGTAGCTCAAGATAACAGAAAATGGAGAAATCCATACATATATACAAAAATATTGAAAAATACAAGCAACCATAAAGCAATAGATGCTCAGAATAATGTATAAATTAGGTCTGAGAGGTGGTGATGCATGATGCTTAAGGACCCAGTAAAGATTCTAATGTTACTGCTTACTATGGTAGCTGCATGAGTACAGTTAAAGTTATTTATTTTGCTCTGTGTATTGGATTCCACGTTTGTACCACGGATCTAAAAGTGGGGATTTGACAGTAAAGTGAATCAATGCAAGTAAAGCACCTAGAAATGCCTGACTTCTCCTAAGCTCAATGTAAATATTAATATTATCGGTAAACTTTTTATATTCCTGTGAATAAAATAAGGGATTTAATATAAAATTAGAATCTAATTAGAATTAATTTTATATTCTGGAATGTTTTATTTTAGTAGCAAATCTGACTCAAATATACCAAAATGTTTTCATTTGAATGAGTTAAATGGGTGTTTGTAATATTACCCTCTGTACTTTTCTGCATGTTTGAATTACATTATAACTTATAAAAAGAAAAGACAAAGTCCATTCAAAGATTAAAATATCTATGAAGTAATAACATTAGGCTTGTATTGAATTGGTAAAACAATCAGAATTATTCAATACCCACTTTTTCTTGTGGAATTTGGCTCAGCTCTGCAAAGCTCTAGCAAGATTTACAGAAGTCATTTGAGGCACTGAAGCAGGCTGAAACAGGTTTAGCAAAAGGACTAGACAAAGCTTTATCTATTGGGCCAGAAATTGACACTGGATTCAAAGTTATAAACCCAGCAATTTACTCTCGCTAAGGGAAAAAGAAAAGAAAAAAATCATTTTAGCTCCACCAGGGGCCCTGAAGTAAAGTTTATTTCAATTCTCAATGGGGAATAACAATTCAAATATCGCTGTTGCTTTAGAAAGTTTATGAAGGTTGAGAAAATGTCAAAATCCAGATGCATACATGTTGTAGAGGAAAGTGTGGAGCAAAATACATTCCTCTGGAAAAAAAAGTATTTTTGACAATGAAATGAAAGCAAATACATTTGTAGTCCAGTCAGATAATTGGCTACATTTGTTTCATTTTCTAATTAATTGGCTATTTTTTTCCACCTTAGCACCTTTCTACATGAGCAATTTTTTTAAATGGCCTGCCTTATTTTGATTATCACTGTGATAATATTATTCTTATTTCTGAAATCCACGGCCTCATTTCTGCAATCATTATCAAAAATGTTATGTTTCTTGCACTTCTACACACCTTTGAAGCTAATAGCTTAACTAGTACCTACTGAAAGAGCATGATGTAAAGAATGCTAGTGGATTTATGAAAGAACACACACATCCCATTTTAGTAATTGGGGAAAATCAGACTGAGGAATGGTAAAATAACCATTTGGGCCAAACTCTTTGATTTTGGCAAAGGGTTGGGCCCAAGTGAATATCTTTGTTCAAAGAAATAGTTATATTAACCATAAATGTCCATTTACAATTTTCAAGATTAGAACAGAGACAAAATGCAGATAGCTTTTACTTTCTCGGTGATATTTAGAAATGCAATTATTTATCATCATTTCAACGTTTCAAGTCACCAAATGGCATTGGTGATGAATGTTTGACAACTTTTACCTTTTTCCAAAAGCAGAAGACAGCAAAATTTGGCTAGCCATTCTTTCTCCTCTTGTGACAATTCCTGGCAGGTATGTAGACTTCCTTTCTGATGATGACTGAGGAAAATAAGTTTGTTTTAATTCACTGATTTTTCTCTCCTGAGTTTCCCACCTGAAGACAAAAGGGAGAGGAAATGATGTTTAGCAAATCTCTTCTCCCACAAATTATGCAGAAAAGTTATTTTTGCAATGAAAATGAATTTTGATTTGCACTGAAATGATATTTAAACTATTTCTAAGCTAAATTTGAGTCATTGGTGGTTGACATTTTTGCAGTGTTTCTTTCAACTATAATATCTTTTTCTCCTATGTCAAAAGGTTCACACTGAATGCGTGTGATCCAAGCACCCTAGGAGGCTGAGGCAGGCAGATCATAAGATGGAACCTGCCTGAGCAACTTACTGAGACCTTGTCTCAAAATACAAAAACTAAATACTTAAATACATACATAAAACAGGGCTGAGGATGCATCCCCAAATTCATACTCTTCACACTTTTGATAATCCACCTCATTGGGAAGGCTTTTTCAAATCTTATATCCATAATCACTTCTCCAGCATTCCTTTTAGTTTTATCTTGCTGTATGAGAGGAAGGAGATGGAGATAAAAGAGGAAGAGAAGGGGAAGGGAAAGGTAAAGGGAAGAGGAAGGAGGAAGAAGAAGGAGAAGACCAAAGAGGAAGAAGAAGAGGAAGAGAAAGGAGGAAGAAGGAGAAGAGGTAGGACAGCGACAAATGGTTATTATCTAGTACGCATTTATTGTATAGAACTGTGTCTACTTCATAATCATGATTTAATTTTTACTTTTCACCATAGCCATGTGGGGTAAGAGATAGTACTATTATTTTATGAAGGAGCAACCAAGTGTGTCCTGCATGTTAACTACTCAATTTCATCATCTAATAATTCATGGGATCCATAGTCCAACTTCAGATCTGTTTCCAATCCAGTGTCCTGTGCTTCTCTCCTTTGCAGTTCTTGAGGGTTGGATCTAGTTCTGATTAATCCTCATGTCATCTGCAATGCCTTGAAAAGAATGAGTGTTCAATGCATTTTTTTTAGCTAACTATGAGAGTATAGATAAGAGAGCAAGAATAAGTAAGATATTACTTACAATATTAAACAATTAAACAAAAATGCCTTACAGCATGAACATTCTTTGCATAATACAAAAATAGTATTATATTTTTATCCTTATAACATTTTCTAGTATCTAAAACTGTTACACATTGCATAACAAAAATAAAAGTTTCATAAATTGAGCCATTATTCTAGCCATTGAATTTTACTTGTCAATGTAACAATAGGTACACATTACATTTTAAAAGAATCTGTAAATATATTTTGATGTGACATAAAAAATGTATAATTTATGTGTGAGGCTTTCAGATACTCAAATTTATATCATGAACTAACAAATTCACTCAAAATCTTTAAGCTGTGTAAGGGAAATCAATAAAAAGTGTTGTGCATACACATTAATAGTATCTCCAATTACATCAGTATTAGTAACTATTAAGAATGAAGGTTTAAGCAGAATCAATGAATGCCAGGTAGAAAACCCCCATTTTTTAACTACCTAGGACAAAAATTTCAAGGTGTGCTAAAATTAGATGATGTCCATTAATTCTTAAGAATATTCTGTCTCTATTGATAAGATGTGGATTTTAACTTTGTTTCTGCTCATGTGATATGTTACATTAATCGCTTTATATATGTTGAACCACCATTGCATCTCTGGGATAAAACCTACTTAATGTATGATCTTTCTGAGGATGAGCTGCTTTCTATTTGCTAATATCTTGCTGAGAATTTTTGTATCTATGTTCATTAGGGAGATTGGCCAATAGTGTTTTGTTTGTTTTAGTTGGTTCATTATCTGGTTTTGGAATCAGAGTAATGCTGGCTTCCATAAATGAAGCTGGAAGCATTCCAAGCCTTTCAATTTCTTTGAAAACCTTGAGGAGTATAGGTGTCCTTAAAGGTTTTGTGGAATTCAGCAGCAAATCCATCAGGTCCTGAGCCTTTTTTAATTGGTAGATTATTTATTACTTTCTCAATTTTGCTGCGTGTTTTTGTGTTGTTCTTTATTTTCGTGTCTTGAGTTAGGATGCACCTGGAAAATACAATGCTGAGTGAAATTAATCAGACACAGAAGCTTAAATACTGCATAGTATCTCTTAAATACTGCATAGTATCTCTTATCTGAGTAAGGTATAGAACAAACAAGGGGCACAATAAAGGATGGAGAGAAAGGAACAAGGGGACAGATTTCTTGCAAATGGGAAGGAATCCAAGAGAACATGGGTCAGAGAATAGAGGGAGGGGAAATGGAAATAGGTAGAATAAAGGCACATCACATACAGGAACCTAATAAACTCAATGAATGTAAACATTATGGGTCATAAATATGAGACTGGATTAGTAGTAACAACTAATATTAATAATAATCACAAGAGCAAAAATAGGGAAAGAGGACTTAGAGGAGGGGGAGGGAGGTTGGAGAGAAGAGGGAAGGGATTAAAAAACGAACCAAACTGTACTGTGTACACGTACCCATCCCAAGATAACTGTAAATTTCATATACTGGAACATGTACTAATAAAAAGTTTTTTTTTTGGTACCAGAAATTGAACTGAGGACCTCATGCTTTCCAGGCAGAAAAATATTTTTAGGAAGAGAATATACTTAAAAAATTTTGTGCCTAATTTTTTATCATTGAAGGTAAAAGTCTCTTCAATATATGCTTCAAGAACACATCAAGACATACGTTCTGTTGTTGTTTTCAGAACCAAGCATCCCCTTGGCAGCTAAAGACCTAACCAGATTTGCTTTGAAACTGTGTGGCATTCTAAGTTGTTAATGTACTGAACACTATTATTTAATATATATGAGAATTATTCACCCTGGCTTGACTTTTTTAAATTATCACAAATGAATGAATCACATTTAATGCCAAATACTATCATTTTAATTGATTGCCTGAATTAATCAGTTCTGAAATGTTATGGAGAGCTACACTTTTGAAAATAAATGAACACGAGAGAAAATCTGATATGTTTGAAAGGAAAAAATGCTTGGCACACAATAGCACTATTTAAGACAATATTAGCAAAGACAATTTACATAAGAGATACTGAAATGGGATAAGATGAAAGGAACATTTTAAGAGCTACTACACACTCTTTTACTGGGAATTTTAAAACAGGGCAACAGATGGGGGAAATAATCGTCTAAACTTTATGTTAATGTACCATAAAACCCCAATTATCAAGGCTGTTTGGGGAGTCAGGTATTTGGCTTTATTTTTTCTGTTAGCTGAGAGTTACTTTAAAATTCATCAGTACTTCAGCTACTGTCACTGATAATCATTCAGAATTGGTTTAACAGTGCTTCAGAATAATGACTGTGTTTTTCTTTGTGGATATTGCAATGCTTCAAGGTCACTGCTAGGAGTATTAATTCTGATTGTGAAAAACCATGATGGCACACATAGGTGGTTGGCTGAAACTAGAATACCCTGAAAATGATTTTTCAAAAACAAATGAGTATACTACTTTTGGATGGAATCCTCTTTCTTCGAAAGCACTGAACCCCCAGTGCACACCCCCAATGCAAACGGTGAATTGGATTGCCCTCTTGTATTTTTGGGATGTTTCCTGACTCTCAAAATGTTCCTAGCCATACTCACACTCATCAGAGATGTAGTAATTTGAAAGTATAATCACCTAATATATAATTATCTCTGGACAACTGACAATTGATTTGTTTATACCGTAGTTTAATCTGATAAAATTGCTTTCTATCAAACAGTTACCTAAATTCTGCAAACAGATGGAAAGGAACTTTTAATTGGGAAAGGGATTTTGAAGCACATAGGATTTATAAGGAGTTAAGCAATGCCTACATATATTAATTAATGAAAGAAAAGACTCACCCTCATTAAGAAGGTATTTTTTAATATTTCATTATTAGTCAATGTTAAAGTATTTCAGTGTTTTGTAACCATGCTTTTTGTTTGACATTTTCCTTTAAAAAAGATATATCCTGTATTGATAGGGGCTGTATTATTTGTGGTATTTATCACACTTGCATGATTATTTCATCAATATGTTAGTCTTTAACATTATATTCACTGTGCTTAATAAAGTACCTGGTATATGGTAGACATTCTTTAAATAATTGTCAAAGAATAAAAGCTTTATTTATGTGAAAATATTTATGACCAAAAATTGAATTGTAAGGGATATTTATGTGGTACATACTATTTGGTATTATTATTGTTATTGTTATTTTGAAATTAGTCCAAATATTTATAAATGAAGAGCTTGATATTCAGTTATACTTCAAATTCATAATAAATAGAATCTTCATAATTCTTTTCATAATTGGTAGTTATTTTTTGTTATTAGTCTACATTCTGTATGTTCTAAGAGGCCAAGTTTGTTCAATTTACGTGATATTACAAACCGTAGCTAAGCTGGGGATTTAGCTCAGTGGCATAAGCGCCTGCCTAGCAAGCACAAGGTTGTGAGTTCGATCCCTGGTACCAAAAATGTAGCTAAGTACTTGTCATATAGCAATCATTTGATACAACACTGGTTGAATGAATCTAGGATTAAAATTTTATTGGTAATATTTATTGTTTTTCATCATCTCCAACTTTAAAACCAAAGGCCAGAAATGTTTTGGAATATGCAATGTGTTCAAGATTAAAATGTCAACTTATAAAATGAACATTTATTTCATCTAACATCATTCAGCTACCACAAAATTAATTCTTTGTGATGATATACATTATCTATATGAGATACACAGAGAGAAAATTGTTCACATAACATTAATACAAAGAACAAAAATTCTGAGCCAAATTGGAAGATATTTATATCCTTCAAATATTTCAGTATTAGTTGTACTCTATTTTCAAACAGATGACTTCTTCATATGAGTTTTCAAATATATAAAGCCCTGCACACACACACAACCCCCTGTAACTTCCAACCATTAGAATTTGAGACTGTATCCACACATGTGACAAACTGATTACAAATTGTGTTCTATACACTAAAATCGGCTGTGTAAAATAAAAATAGGTTATCCATAGCCACATCTTATTTGAGAATGTTATAGTTCACTGAGAATGACAGATACATAAACAAATACTGATACATATAATGTAGTTAAAATGGTTGTACATATCAAATATGGGAACAATTCAATATTTTTTAATGAAGTGAGTTGCACAGAGGTGAACAAAGAGTGTGAGAGAAGAAATGACATTTGTACTGGACATCAACTTGAACCTTTATCAAGGGAATCAGTAGTACAGTAATAGACAGTCTAGGGAAAGAAAGTCATGTGGAAGCTAGTCAGAGCCATAAAAGAGTATAGCACATTTGGCAGACTTGTAAATAATTAGGGAATATATGCTATGACAAAGTTATGAAGGACCTTTAATATTAGGCTAAGATGTTTCAGCTTCATTCAAAGGCTGATGAGTTAATATGTGTGCAAAAGCTAGAAACTGATGATTAGCACAATGTTGTGATAGGATCAAAATCAGATAAAAGTGAATGGTGGTTGGGGGAAGAGGGAAGAAACTGGATAAAAGAGATCAGTTTAAAGTTATTTTATTACCTCAAGTGAGCAATGACAAGTTATTTATTTGAAAAAAAATGGCAGTGAAAATAAATAGGAAAGTAGAAACAAAGGACATAACAGAGAATTACAGTACATTCTAGAAATGATTGAATTGTTTTCATGAGCATCAGAATTCAAAATTTTGTGTGATGCTCCAATTTACTGAAATTCAATACACATTAGTAGTGGTTAACTAATACCTGTGACTTCATACTTGACTCTGGAAGAACAAACAGAAGAAGAGGAACCTCAAAAGCCTAATGTCCTTACACATACCTTATAATCTAGTGATTTCCACTTCACTAACTTTTTAATGTGGATTTAATTAGCTTCACCTATTGAACACAGCCTTAACAGAACACTAAAACACAAGGTACTGGCCACAGTACTCAATCCAACTGAAACAAGTACAGAGCAAGGCAGCATATCATCTTTCCTGAAGAATGATGCTCATTATGATGTTGAAATACCCCACCCCAGCAGTACATGGGACATATGCTGTGAAAAGCATGAGAACATATCATAAGTTTGACCCCATCGTCTGCCTATTATTCTACTCAGACTGTGAGCAATAACACTTCCCACCCATCCCCAAACTCCATATGAGCCAAAAACACTTTGTCCTAGGGAAATTTGGGTGCTTTCAGTCAAAAGAATTCATTTGTACAACTCAATCAGGTTCTAATCTGTTGTATTGTACTTGAAGCAATTTAGGAGTTTCTATCGACAGAAAGCTGAGATAAGGTCCTAGTGACCAATCCACTAAGATGAGTAAGACATCCTCAAAGAATGCACAGTTCTCTGAACAGACAGACTTTTCAGTGAGATAAGTACTATCCAACACTACTATCTTACAATAATAGTTTAACTATAAGGCATGGGATGAACAACATAGGAATTCGATTTGGAAAAATTAGAAAAGAATCCAAATAAAAAAAAAGAAGAAGATGGTGTACTTCTAGTCTGGCATGGTGATGCATGCTTGGGACCCCAGCCCTAAAAGATGCTGAGGCAGGAGGATTGCAAGTTCATGATCAGCCCAGATAACTTAATAAGACCTCCTCATGAAATATGCATAAATATGTAAACAAATAAACTATATATTAGTCAATCTCTGTAGAACAAAACACCCAAAACTTTCAACCTAAAGGAAGGGTTTATTTTGATGCACATTTTCAGAAGTTTCAGTCCATTGTTGGTAGGTGCCAATGCAGAAACAAGAAACGACAAGGTAGAAGGGCCTGATGCAGATAAAAGCTACTCAAATCATGGGGGCCAGGAAGCGGGCAGAGAAAGGGTGAGCCAGAGAGGGACACGTAGCCTTTCAAGTCGCACCTGCAGTGACCAGCCTTTTCTGACCAGAACCCACCTGCCCACAGCCAGTCAACTCTAATGTCCCCATAATTTAGGCATCTTCCCAGCGCATGAGGCTTTGGGAGGCTTTTTAGGTCAAAACTGTGCACAACCTGGCGTGTCATTTAGTGGTACAGCATTTGCTTGCCATGTATGAGTCTCTGGTTTCAATCCCTAATACCATAATTTAATAAATAAAAGGGGATGATGAAATTCCAGCAGTCACTCAGAGAGAAAAGTTAACAATGATATTCCATGTAGTAGGTATGGGGAAGGAATTAATTATAAGAGGGTCCTGGGACATATTTAAAGAGTCCTTTATGTCATGCTCAAGAATCTGGTTGTATTTTTAAGAGAACTTAAAGTTTATTCAAGAAGGAGACAGAATAGATCATCTCTGGTGTTCTAAATGCATTCAGGGCATACTACAGAGATCAGGCAATAGGGGTGCATGCAAACCTGAAAATCAAGCAACCATTCAGCCAGCTGTCTTGGCAGCATGGGAAGCTGGCAAAAGAACCAAAGCCAAGACCTTAGAAGCCAGGTAAACAAGAGGATGGATTGGGGAAATAATTAGAATGTAAAGGCTATTGGACTTGATGTAGAATATAAGAGAGAAGGAAAATTCTAGAATGGCTGCAGTATCACACTATTTTATAACAATTTCACAAGCCTTGTATGCCAATAGGGAAGCCAGCCAAGCATGACTGAGAATGTTTTGCAATCAGTGTGTGCTTATGCCTTTATTTCCTGTGAAAAAATGTCCTTGTACTGAGGGCAACACTGAAACATATGGCAGAATACCCTCAGAAAACATTTCAGAGTGATACGGTATTTGGCCTTCAAAATGGATTTTCCATCTAAATAAAACTGTAAGTAGCATCATGATGAATGTGTTGGAGTTTGTGAGCACATAATAAAAAATATTTTACATGCATGTATTTGCTGAAGTCAGTTTCATTATTATCCTTCCAACAGTTGAATGAGTGTATTAGTCAGCTTTCCTCTTGCTGAACAAAATAGCCAACACACAAAATTTAAAGGAGAGTTTTTTGTGTCTCACAGTTTTATGGGATTTAGTTCATGATCAGCTGTCTCCTTGGCAGGAACATTTTGGTGGAAGGACATAGTTGACCAGAGCTGTCTAGTAGTTCGCTGTGGCTAGGAAGAAGAGCAGGGCAATGCTGCTCAAGAGGAGGGCCCAGGGCCCAGATGTAGTCCCTATGGTCACAACCCCATGATCCACCCACACAATCCAGAAATGTGTTTTGGTAATCCCCTAGATGGCTCCCAAACCAATCCAATAGACACAGTCAAGCCTATTTGTCACAGTGAGATACTGAAATAATGGAGCCACTCATAGGAAATCATACAAATATTAAATAGAACATTTATTTGCTATGCTTCCATTAAGATGAGTAACACCACTTACCATTTAAAGTGCTGTTTGCATACCAAATAATTGATTCCCAGATCAGAAGTAGATATCTCAGCATTAAGAGCAAGAACTTTGCAGACACTTTTGTCTAAGTTGGGTGACCAGCTTGTGTCTTTGGAAAGTGACTTAGCTTTTCTGAAACTGACTTTCCATTTGCATATGGAGATTAATCACTGGGGTATTTTTCTTCCCAATTTTCTTTTGGTAATTACCTAGTATTGCCAATGTGATACTGTGCTAAATGGAAACACTGAGTCTTCTCCCTGTCAACCCTAAATAGGAACCAGCACTCCTCTGAAAATGTAGGGCGGGGATAAGACCCTGACCAGGACACTTGAATGGCCCCTAGGGAGGAAATGTTTCCCCTGGTAACTCCCTGACTGGGGAGAATGTGAGTTTTCATTCAAAGCGTCCTGAAGGTGAGTAGGGGTGGGAATAAATACTTCTTATTTCAGAATGTACTTTTCTAATTCAGTAGGATCTTTCACTCTTACTCTTTCTGTGACATGGATTTTTTGGGGGGAGGGGTACTGGGGATCCAACTCATGAGCTTGAGCTTTCCAGGCAGCTGCTGTGCCGCTGAGCTATATTGTGGCATGGATTATTGATTCCCTATTAAAAATTTTAGATTGAAAACCCAAGGAAGTAAGTAAGGATGGAGAAAAAGTGGGAGAAATAAGGGAGGGAGGGAGAGAGGGAAGAAAGAGAGAGACAGAGAGACAGAGAGAGATATACAGCCAGAGAAAAACCATTACATTGTAATATTCTTGGATCTCAGTCCAGATTCCTGAACATTCAATAATCTATCATGCTGTCTTTTCCAATTTCCTTTAATTTCCAACTAGGGCCTAATAGGGATCTTTCATATTCTCCATTGACTCTATTTAATCCAGTCTTTTCAGAAATTTTCAGAGAACTATTCAGCAAGATTTTATTACATGAGCAAAGCACACTGATTAAATTCCCAAAAAAGTGTGTTTTCCCTTCATTGCTGCAGTAGAAAGTGCCTATGTCTGTAATCATGATGTGCTTGCCTTATTTTTTTTTCCTTTTGCTTCTTTGATCACTTGGTATTCAATTCAATACAGGGAAAAGGCTGACAAGTGTGCCACATAGATAAAACCACTGGATCCAGGTTTAGTGAATGTCTTGGGAACGCAGATTTACTAGATGCTTGCCTGGAATTTGTAACTAGTACTTGTCAAATTTCCTCTTCATATTATGTTGTTTCATTATAAACTACACAGAAATAATTTGGCATATACTAATTCAGGTACTATCAGAAATATTCCACAAATATAATTTCTACCATGTAGATACAATTCCAAAAATGCTGACCTCCTATTAAATGTAAGACACTTTGAAAGATGCTGGAAAAGCATGATGAGGTATGGCAGGTATGTTGAGCTATTAATAAGGTTAAAAATCAATGGAAAAATGAAAAACAACCTTTAAAGTACCAAAAAAATTCTATAGTTTTCATAATAGCAAAATAACATAGGATAGTTCTACTAGAAGGGAAAGAAAAAAGAAAAACATTGAAATAGAGAAAAAAAATGAGCAAACAAATCATTAAGAACACAGGTAAATTGCATATAATACTGGCTGCCAGAACCTCTATTGTTCTTGATTTGAGGACTTGAAATACAGAATCAAATTGCAATAAAAGTGAAATAAAAAGTGAAGCATGAGAAAACAAATTAAAGCAAAATGAAGCTTTGAGTAAAATGTTCCAAAGGATTTTTTTTGTGCTTTTGCAATGGAGCAATGATCAACAACTTTAGAGAGTTTAAGCACAAATCCTAAGCTCTTAAATGGAAAGAGAATCATGAGATAGAGGGTGGGGGAAAGAGTAGAGATGAGAAAGGACATAAAATATATTATGGAAAAGGGTTTCCTTTTCCCCACAGTCCCAACAGCATTCGTTATTGGTTAATTTCTTGATGATAGTCATTCTTTCTGGAGTGAGATGGAATCTCAGTGTTGGCTTAATTTGCATTTCTCGAATGATAAATGCTGTTGAACATTTTTTCATATATTCTTTGCCATTTGTATCTCTTCATTCAAGATGCGTGTATGCATCTCAGATGCCCATTTTTTAATTAGGTCTTTGAATTTGAGGGAACTGATTTTTTTCAATTCGTTATATATTCTGTGTAGATGTCCTTTGTCAGAGTGACACTTGGCAAAAATCTTTTTCCCAATTGTGAGTTTTCTTTTCACTCTGTTAGTGATTTTTTTTTCAATGTGCAAAAACTTTTTAATAAGATGAGATATCAGTTGTTGATTCTTTGAAGTACTTCCTGTGCAGTTTGGTTTTTGTTCATAAGGTCTGCTTACCCCTATGTCTTTGAGATTTCTACCTAATTTGTCTTCCAGTAGACTTAGTGTTTCTGACTTAATGTTTAGATCTTTGACCCATTTTGACTTCGGTTTAGTCCTTGCTAGTTTAAGTCTTTGGCATATAGAAAGCCAGTTTTTCCGGCACCGCTTATTAAAGAGGTTTTTTTCCAGTGAACATGTTTGACCTCTGTATCAAAGGTGGCTGAATGTGTCTGTAGTTATGCCTGTATCTTCTCTTTTGTTGCGCTAATCCTCAGGTCTGGTGGTTTTTGTTTTGTTTGTTTTGTTTTTGTTTTGTTTTGTTTTGTTTTCCCAGTACCATGCCAACTTTATTATAACAGCTTTGCATTATAATTTCAAGTCTGGAGTTGTGATGTCTCCAGCCTTGCCTTTGTTGCCCAGGATTGCCTTTCCTATCCTAGGTGTCTTCTGGCTCCAAAGGAATTTTAGGAATGTTTTCTCTAGATCTATGAGTTATGCTAATGGTATTTTGTTCAGGATTGAGTTAAATCTGTGTAACGGTTTTGGGAGTATGGCCATTTTCACAATGTTGGTTTTTCCTGTACATGAGCAAGAGATATCTTTCCATTTTCTGAATTCCTCTTCTCCATTGTTGGTGGGAGTATAGACTGGTACAACTCTTGTGGAAATCAGTGTGGAGATTCCTCAGAAAACTAGGATTATAGTTTCTATTTGACCCAGTTATTCCCCTTCTTGTAATTTTCCCAGAAGAATTGAAAACATCATACCACAGTGATTTATCTGCACCCATGTTTATAGCTGCATGATTTGTAATAACCAAATCTTGGAAAGAACCTAAATGCCCATCTAACTGAGGGATGGATGAAGAAGATGTGGTATTTTTATAGAATGAAGTACTACTCAACTATAAAAAAGGATAAACTCAAGTCTTTTATTGGTAAATGGATGCAACTAGAGACCATACTCAGAAGTGAAATAAATCAGACTTGCCTGTGTAAACACCGTATTGTCTCCCTAGTGTAAGAAACTAAAAGAGTAGATAAGATCCAAAAGTTACAATAGATATAGTGAAAAGGAAAGGAACTGCTCAAAGGGGAAGAACAACTGGGATGAGAGAAAGAAGAAAAGAGGCAGGGGGAAAGAAAAAAAAATATATATATATACATAAACAAAAGGCAGTAAAGGTAATCGTACCTCTAACTCTTAGTTCATGGAAAGGAACATAATGTTTATTCAATTTTGCATGCCTGTGTCTGGGAAACTGAGCAACTATTTTGAAGATAACAATATGTAATATAATAACCACCATTAAACTCCTATCATCTTGTTTTGAAATCCTGTATCACTATTGTTTTGTTGTTGTTGTTGCTGTCATCATTTTGCTTTTGTTGGTGTTTTTTGTTCATTTGCTTTTTTAGTTTTCCGTTTTTTTCTCTTTAAAACAAAAATAATAAATAAATAAATAGTTACACATTAGCTAAGCAAGGAAAAAATACATTATGTACATATGTCAGCTCCATGGAATGTAAATGTTATGTACTTCAAACATGTACTAACAATTAAGCAAAAAGTAAAATACACTTTGCTTATTGCTGTTATCTTTATAGGAGCTACCAATGTTAAACACCTATAAGGAGACTGTGTAACTCTCAAAGTTACATCTCTCAGGAAAAACAAAACTAATATGATTGTTAAGCCAAAAAGGTAGAAAAATAATAAAAACATTTAAACGCATATATAAAGTATTGACTAAGATAATAGAAATATTTCTCATTAGCCAATAGCCTTCTTTTTAGCAGAGTACAACTGCATTATATATAATATATATATATATATATTATATATATATGTATTATCCATTTGTCAATTGATGGGCATTTCAGGTTACATTTAGATTGAACTGTATTCTATTTGCAAAAGATATGTCTAAAACGTAGATAAACCATAAAAAATTATATATACAAGTATACCTATATGCACATACATGTACATATAAGTGAATATGCAGCAAGTACTAAATAAGCCAACAGAAGGCTGTTATAATGTTGAGAACCAGCATTATAAATTTATGTAGTGTCTGTTCTAGGCTCTCCTTACACTTTCTGCCTTGTGGGCTGGTTTTGGAATGCAGAAATCGTCTTCTTCTAGGTCCATGAGATTGGTACCCATATGTGGGGATGGATCTTGGCTTGTTCCCTTTATGATGCTAAACTTGCCCATTCAACCACAGACTCTACATCTTTATGCTGTTCCAGGAAAAGCACCTTAGGCACTCCCTTGCACTGGCTAATAAAAATGCTAGCTAGCTGGAGATTCCAGTCCTCTTGTTCCTAGAGAGCAAATGGTCATCCCAGATCCCTGCTATGCACCCCTCTGCCTTGTCTCTTGGTCGGTCCTTCCTTCCTTCCTTCCTTCCTTCCTTCCTTCCTTCCTTGTGCTATAACCTGGTCAGGAAGTTGGGAGATTCACTGCAGGGGCACCATGGGAATGTTCACAAAACTATAATGCTATGAACAACAGGCAAAGCATATTTTGTTTTTTGTTTATTTTTTAATTTATGTTTGCAGTACGAAATATTTACATTTCTTGTATAGAGTTGGTACACGTACACGATGTGTCTTAATTCCTTTTTTCATATCCTCATTCTCCCCTCCCTCCATCTCTTGATTCCCTTCCCATTTGACAAAGATCTATCTTCCTACTCCTATTAACTGTCTTTTGTTTTGCTCTTTATTCATTATTTCAGTCTCTATCCATTATTTCAGTCTTTCTTCATTATTTCAGAGAAACTGTGCAATATTAAAGCCTGGGTGTCTGATCTATGTCATTTATTATTATGGTCTCAAGGTGCATCCATTTTTCTATAAATGATTCAAGTTTATCTTTCTTTATGGCACAGAACTATTTAATTGTTGGTAAGATAGCACATTTTTATCTATTCATCCGATGTGCCTATAGGAACTTCCAAGACTGAACTATTGTGAATTTTGCAGCTATAAACATGGACATATATGTATCACTGTGATACAATGTGTTTAACTCTTTCAGGAAGATACCTAGATGGATAAGAGCTGGATTAAAATGAATTTCTAGTTTTTATTTCATTGAGGAACATTCACACTGATTTCCACAGTGGTTGCGCCAGTCTGCACCCCCACCAACAGTGAAGAAGGATTCCTTTTACCCAGCAGCCCCTCCAGCATTTGTTATAGGATGTCTTGATGGCAGTTATTGTTTCTGGGGTAAGATAGAATCTCAGTGATGTTTTAATTTGCATTTCTTTAATGGTCAGCCTTGTTGAACATTTCTTCAGGTGTTTGCTAGCCTTTCTTCCTTCTTCTGGGAAGTTTCTATTCATTTCACTTGCTTTTTAATTTTTTTTTAATTTTTAAAGTCTAGTTTTATTTTGAGTATTGATAAATTTTACATATTAGTCCAATAAATAGCTTGCAATGTAGTTTTTGTTTTTTAGACTATTTTCACTCTGTTGTTTGTTTCTTTCGCTGAACAGAAGCTTTTGCATTTGATATGACTATTCTGGCATATGAGTTCTGCCTATTCAGAAACAAGGGATATTGTTCCATTTTTCTGATGTCCCCTTCAATATCCTTTTTCAGAAAACCGCAGTTTTTCTTGTAAGAGACTTTCATTTACTTATATACGTGTTCCTTCCTAAGTATTTATTTTTTCTTAGTGCTATCGTCAATGGTATTTACCCAATTATTTTTCCAGTGGGTTCATTGTTAGTGTACAGGAATGATACTAATTTTTGTGTGTTAATTCTGTGCCCCATTAACATTACTGAATTTGGAGGTCAATTCTAAGTGTCTTTTTGGTGGATTTTTAGGATGAAGCAATATGGCTACAGATTTTATATTATGTAAAAATAGTGACTCACCATTTAGTTTCTCTTAGTTGTAGCAGAATGTAATTCCAGTAGACATACTAGTAATGTTATTACTTGAGTTAGCGGCAACCTAGGTGTCGATTACAAATACAAAAAACCATGGATGAATACTATGACATAAGCTAAGAGGTCAGTCCAATAAACTAAATGTGCTCCTACATCATGACTGAATTTTACATGCAAAATATTTAGTAATAAAACAAGAAATACACTGCCATCTGTAAGACTACCAATGAAGTAGTTAAAAAATACATATGTACACAAATGAATAGCCAACATTTCCTGAGGAATTGCTATATGCCTAATGACTTTCTACTGATAATATGTGTATTAACCCATTAAATCTTCAAAATATCCTGGAAAAATGAATAGCAGAGATGCTAAGCAGCTCTCCCAAGATTATATAGCCATTTAGCTGCTGAGCCAGGGCTCTAGGATAAGCAGTCTACCTTCCAGAATCTTAATGACTGTTGTGTACATTGTAAAATGTTGAAAGAGCACACACATATATGAGGCCATATATTAGAATCTTTATGTAAATAGAGCAGGAACCAGGACAAAAATAATAAAATAAGACAAGAAACTTGTTTCAATGCACAATAAAAGGCTACCAAGTCTTAACGATAAGATTCACACATTGTTCTGCAACTGAAGTTAAGAAAAAGAAGGAGAGAAGGAGAGAAAAGGAGGCACACACAAACACATACACATATGGGAGAGAGTGGAGAGGGAGTGAAAGCACTCACCAAGTGCCAAGTTTATTGTAATTTAGATGGTAGGAGTTAATCTTATTACCTGTTTTGTTGCTGACAGTGCAGAGAGTTAATAACATTTATACGACCATTACAGTTAGTATTTTCCTTCTTTTACACACATGTCTGAGTGTTGATGACTTCTAGGCATTCCCAGAAACTCTGTTTTCTTGGCCATACTATGAGAGTTTAATTAACAGTTAATAATAGGAATACAATCAAAAACTAGTGCTCTAGTCTATGCGTTACTTTTCTTCCGATGTTATTTTTTATTTTTATTTTATTTTACTTTTATTTTAGGTACTGGGAATCAAACTCAGGACCTCATGCTTGCCAGGCAGGTGGTATGCTGCTGAGCTGTATCCCCGGCCTCCTGATGTTAATTTTATGTCTTCTAAATTCTGTCTTCAAATCATACAGCTAAAAACCAGCACAAAGTCAGAATACTTACTAAATGTTTTCAGATAAGTTTTGTAAAAAATTAAAGCAAGTTTACAAGTTGTGGTATTAAGCAGTTAGTTCAATATGACCCTTATTCCCTCAGTTTTTGGTTTCAAAGAAAGTATGAATGGGTGTCAGTCACTAGTTAAAGCCTATATACAAGAGACCATCAATATATGCAGTGAATGATTTAATTTTTTAAAAGGACTACAGTAAAAGCTACATTGCCATTAATTACTCTCAAAATGCGCCCTCTCAGTTTGGACACTCTTATCCCATTTTTCTTGCCACTTTATGAAGCAGTTCTGAAAGTGCTCTTTGTGGTTGTCCTCTGTCTTGTCTTCGAGCCCCAATATTTTTCTCATTGTTTTGCTTAATTTTGTTTAATTTTCATTTCTTTTTTTAAATTTTTTTCTTCATTTCATATCCTGTTTTTATTGGTTTTATTGTGTTTTGTTTTTGGTTTGTTTTTGCTATGCTTGATGCAATGGTCAACTATTCTGAAAGTCACAAGATACAATGTAGTAGCTATTGTTTTCATAGTATCTCTCTTTGAAGGTCTATGTCAGTTCTATTGCTTTGTTTTGATTGCTCTGTTATCTTTTGTTGGATTTTACTATCTTTAACATAAAATAAAATTAAAAAACAGAAGTATGATAGAAACAATTTAGTGAATGCTGCTGCTGAGTGATATCTAAGGGAAAGACACAGTTATAAAATCATGACAGTAAGCCCTCATACACATCCACCTTATTCACTGGGTTTGACACTGCAATTTCTGGGTTTTACTCAAAATGTCCAAATGACCATGAAACAAACTTTCTGAATGGATTCACAACAATGAGGCAGTAAGAAGAGTGCAACTAATGACATCCATGAAAGAGAACTTCTAGAACGCCTTCCAAAAGTTTCAAGAATGATGGGATAAGTGTGTTAAAAAGGAGGGGAAACATTTCAAGGAGTATTAATAACAATTGTCTCTAACTTTAATAACATTTAAATGTAAGTGTTCACTTTATTGTTTGATCACCCTTCATATGAGCATTGTTATTAACAAAAGATTAAAAATTCCAGAAGCTCCCAGGTTATTTTACTCTTACAAAAGTTCACTGTACTGTTATGAGGGTATAATGAAAATGAAGGAAAACTTGGATTGGGAATGATAACAGGGACACTGAAAAGTCAGAAAGCAGCAAAGCCTCATGGGGGATAGAAAAAAGGGAACATTATCAATTGACTAATTGTTGCAATAAAACCTGTTATTCAGGGTCCTCCAAGCAGACACCAAAGCTGAAATATCATTTCAAGAGATTTCTTTAGAGATACTATTTGTTAGAAAAAACGGGGAGAGGAGTTGAAAAGAACCCTTGAACCACCATGTAGATCAGATCCTGTGTAAAAGAGAGACAGGGGAGAAAAGTTGTACAGATGTTTTGTTAGACTACACAAGAGTCATAAGAGAATTCAATGAAGTCAGTGGAGAATCTTCAATGTCAAGTCAGTTATCAAAGTAGTCTTGAATCTTCTGGGATCTTGTCTGCTTTGGTACCCTTCAAAAGTTTCATCAGTCACCAAAACCAGCTTGGAAGAAAGAGGGCTTCAGTATGAAAGCAATAGTACATCTAGAATACAGCAGAAGAGACTGTCGGTCAACCACAGGCACAGGTCTGAGAGAAGTTGCATATCTGCAAAATTGATTTTTATTATTCAAACATACTTTATACCCATCAGAGTGGTGTTAATACCTCAATAAAGTAAAAGTAAGTGTTAATGTGTATGTATTATCTAACATTTATGGATTGAAGCCTGTTATGGCTTGTATATAGATAATCTCCAAAGTCTCATACACTTGTAGGTGAGGATTTTTGGACTGGTTGGATCTAGTGTGTCTGTTACTTGGATTATCCTTATATGTAGTACTAAATTAGTCCACTGATTGGAATTAGCATACTACTGACTGGTTTTACTGAAGATGGAAGCCACACCCTGGGTGTGAGTGGCACCAACTAAAAGATTTCTAACCTGGATGGGATAAAAGGGAAAGGCAGGATGACTGCTGCATGCTATATCATGCCCACCATGCTACAGACTGTTTCTCTTCTATGATGCTCCTCTATCATGTCACACTGCTTTAGAGCCAACCAACTATGGACTGAAACATTTACAACTGTAAGGCAAAACAGATTTTTCCTACTTAACTTGTAGGCGTTGGGTATTTTGTCTCAGCAATGAGAAAAGTAACTAAAACCAAACCCCAAACATCAATGTGATTGCATTATGAGGTCTGAGTTTGGGGAGGTAATTAGATTTAATTGAAGTCATGAGTATATAGACCTCATGATAGGAATAGTGCATTTATATGAAAGAAAGAGCAAATAGACTGTCAACACTCCTCTCTCCTGTCTGTCTCTCTGTCTGTCTCTCCCTCTGATAAAGCAAAAATGTGATAGTCAGTAGGCTCATAAGAGAGCTCTTTCCAAGCAACACTAATATTCTAGAACAGAGATCTTGGAATTCTAGCCTTCAGAACTGTGAAAAATATTATCTTTTTTTTAAAAACACATATCTGCCCTATTTTGTTATAGCTGACCAAGTAGACTAAGGCAGAAAGTTAAGAAGATACAGATCACACCTTAAAGGTGCTAATTATGTAATGGTGGAAGCAAACATACCTAAAAAGCAGGAGAAAATAGAAATGAGAAAGGCGTGGTGGTGGTGTGGTGATGTACATCTATAATCCCAGCACTCAGGAGGCTGAGGCAAGAAGATTGCAAGGAATTTGAGGCCAGCATGGCTGATATAATGAGTTTAGGTCCAGCTTGAACTATATAGCTAGACCTTGACTCAACCCCCTAACCACTCCCCCACCAAAAGAAGTACAACAAAATATCAGAAGACATGTATCATGACATTAAAATATGAGAATCAGTTCATCAAGTTGGTTCAAGAACAGTTTCACAGTTGAGTCAGCATTTCACTTTCGTCTGGGGAAAAAGAATTTTGATAAACAAAAGCATGGAGCAACATTGTGAGCAGAAGAAAGGAGAAATCCACATATTTTAGAATTGATAATTATTAGGACAGTTTTATGAGTTACTTTGGGACATTAGTTTGGAAAAAAAGGAAATGCAGATTGAGGCTGATTATAATGGCTGCTTTATTATCTTGTTATGAAGTATGTGTTCATGTGCATGTGTATGAGGCCCTGAGATAGGAGATTAGGGTATGACAAACTGGCTGGAACAGTAGCAGTGACCTGTTAATTACAATATCCTCAACACAGGCCCTGAACGTTTCAGAAAATCCTGTATATCAACTTCTCACAAGAACGTCAGCAGGTTTTCAGGGATCCCAACACCACCTCTCAGTACCTTTTGTGGAAGTTCTCATAGCTGTCCTTGAATTTTGGACAGCATAAAAGGAGAGGTGATCTGCGAAGGCCTTGCTATCATAACTGTCCGTGATAGGTTGCATTGCAATTCCCTGATGCAGTGTGTACTTCTATTTTTGCTTTGACTCTGAACTGGCCACTGTTTTTTTGTTTTTTTGTTTGTTTGTTTGTTTTGTTTTTGCTGCTGTTGTTGTTGTTACTTTAGTTTTTGTTTTGTTTTTTTTTTTTTGCTCATTTTGTTCAGCTCTTTGTTTCAGAAGAGAAGAACATGGGATCTAAGACCAGAGGGAAAGCTGAGCAACTTTAACCCTGGTATCATTTAGTTGGTGAGCCACTTTTAGTGGCTACTCAATAATGTGCATACCTGTGAGTTCGTGTGTGTGTTATTCCTTGAACACAGTGAAGAGTTATTCAGTGTTTTGCACAAAGGGGCTTTGTGCCATGACATGATCATAGTTGATTACCAGAAAGATTCTTTAATCCATACTGTGGAAAGTACATTTGAGAAGTATGAGACTAAAGATAGGAAAGAACTGAAGATAAAGAAAGTGCCATGCCATTGTTATAGTTCAGGGAAAAAATATGACCTTAAGACATGAAGGGAAAAATGAGGAAAATGGCCCAAAATACATTTCAAAGACAGAATTGACAGGAGCTGGCAACAGGAACAAACTAGAGAGCATTACTATCATAGCTCTATTTACAAGCCTTGTGTTAATTATATGTACAAACATATCTCCTCATCTATCAGTGGAGAAATCTCTGTGCATACAACTGATTTATTTCTTGAGCCAAACTTACAATTTTTGTGTAAATTATCAACTGGCACTCTGTTTTATTTCACCATTCTATAATTTTGGTGAAGGTTTTTAAATTTCATGAAGCTTGAACAGTTCCATATATACTAATGGCATTGCTTTACTGAACTGTGATCATTTTTCCAATTTACTGCTTCTTTGTGAAACCTTGCCTGAAGTCACTATCTGACTTTTCTATTGACGTTTCTCTTTAATTGAAATGGAAAATAAGTAATCAACAAGTAGAAATATTTGTGAACTTCTCCTTTATCTGTGCAGTCAACTGCATTTACAAGCGATTAATATACATCTGTTAAGTCGAGACATAGAAAATGTTAGAACTTTCTGGGATCTATACTATCACTGCTTCTCTGACTTAGGAATTGTGGGGGAGATTGGAAAGCTTTGGTTCTGAAGTTCTCAGTATAATAAGAGAAACAGCAAATCCAAACACAATAAACTGTTCATTATTTTGACAATTATTTTTCTTTCCTCTCATATGTAATCATTATCACTATCAAATATTACTACTCAGAATCTGTCTTAGCTACTTTTCTCTCATTGCCGAGACAAAATACCCAGTTCCCAAAGTTAAGGAAGGAAAGATTTATTTACTTCACAGTCTATAGAGGTTTCAGTCCATAGTCAGTTGGCTCCAAGGCAGGGTGGCACATAGCAGAGGGACAACAGTTCATGGCAGTGGAAGACAGCATAAGCAGCAGAACAAAACGGAGGATCAAGCCTCTTTCCTTCCCTTATATTGTATGCAGGTAACCTGCCCTACGTTGAGTGTAGCACTCATACCCCCAATTCCAGCACTAGAATAAACCAATCACCAACTCTACATTCAGCTACTTGTGAAAAGCACTCCCCTAACCTTATAAGATTTTGGGAAGACATCCAGACACCAACTATAACAGAATAATAATGATGATGGTTAAAAATATATAAATACAAAAATATCAAATTATACTTCATTCTATTTAAATTTTCTTATTGAACTAAGATATATGGCTCTCACATGGTCTTTTCATTTACCTTAAAGATTCCTTACATCTGTTAATTTATCCTCAAGATTTATCAGCACTTCCATAAATCTTAAATTCCTACATATAAGGGCCGGGAGTTTGGCTCACTGGCTTAAGCGCCTGTCTGGCAGGCACGAGGTTGTGAGTTTGATCCCCGGTGCCACAAAAAAAAAAAAAAAAAAAAAAAAAAAAAAAAAAAAAAAAAATTTCCTATATATATTCAAAATTCATAAGTAGGTTCCAGCTTAATATACACAATTAATTTTATAACAAGGCCTCACATACTGAATAGATTCAAATGCCCATCTGGAATATTTGTCTTGCTGTTCCAAAATTTAGATTTTCTCACTTTAAATTTTCCTGTCTTGTACTTTATCATTGTAGCAAATTTATTTCAAAATTTTGTATTTTATTCAACTGATATATATTTAATGACTACTATGGGCTGAACACTATTTGAGGCATCTTGGATATTGCTCTACACAAGACATACACAGTAGCATCCTTCATGGAATTCATGAACTAGTGGAGGAAAAAGATAATATACAACTCAATAAATAAGGTCATATTTTAGAGTAATATGATTCATAGTTATAATAAAATAGTGTCTATGATGAAGTATGGCATATACAAATGTAGACTTGCAAACCAGATCTTCCATAAAGTACTTCATTCCCTTTTTATAGATATTTTAATTCATGACAAATGTCACAAGATCACTATTTACATCACTATTTATTAAATGTCTTTTCTATTGCACTATTCTAAGCAAAGAGGATAGATAAGTTACTGCCATCATAGAACTTATTCTTTAATAATAGTTGCATTTTTGTCATAGGTTCATTCCATTAATACTTTTGGATAGAATGCCCAAAGTTTTTCCCAAATCATATATTTTCTATATCACATCAGGCTGCTTGTACAGAGACATTTGAAAGTGATACCTCTCAGAATGGGAATGCTATAGATAAATCCTTCATTAATTTGAGCGTCAAAAATAATTACAATGCAGAAATTGAATACGTCTGCTTTGCAGGCTCTATATTTGTATGCTAATTGTGGCTTCTCACTATTTACAACATAAAAGAAAGATCACAAGAAACGTTTTTTCTTCTAAATTATATTTAGTATAGACCAGATCATCAGTTAGAAAGTGTTTTAATTAGAGGGGAAAAGTTGAGCAAAAGGTTAATAAAGTCATCAGCCTGTTCCTTTTTGAATATTGATTTTTTAAACAGTAAAGTACTACCCAGAATACAACTCATTATGAACATGAAAATAGAGCAGTATTCTAACACTTGAATAAACAGTTATTGAAATTCAAGAAGATAGTTTAAAGCAATATCACAGAGTATATACTTGTGCTATTTTTAAAACGGGATGTTAATCATCTTTTTTTCCTAAAGCAATGGCAGTTCAAAATATTACATGATTTGCTTGTCACCTTCTTGAGCTTCTACTATATGCAGCACACTGAATCACCCAGGAAAAGATGAAACTTTGAATATTTGCCATAGTTTTTAAATAATCACCAGGAGCAAAAAAACTCTAGGTGATGTTGCAATAAACAAGTTAGCTACAATGTTATATATATATATATATATATATATATATATGGATATGTATATTAATATCAAATTTTAAAATATGATTTTTTCAATGTTCCCTCCAGTAAACAGCAATCATAAGTTCTCACAATGAATCTTAGCATATTCTCTAAATGTAAATGAATTCTCACAAAATTCAAATTTATTTTTATGTAGAACTGCTTCATTTTTAAAAGTTTTCTTTTAACCAAGTGCTGTTTTATTTTTTCCCCTTTTTCTTTGCTACCGGAAATTGAACTCAGGACATTGCACTTGCCAGGCAGGCTCTGTACTGCTGAGCTATATCCCCGGTCCTGTTTTTTTTAGTTTTTTAAACATAAAATATTGTGTTTAAACATAAAATATTGTGTTTACACATAAAATATTGTGTTTATCAGCTAAAATATATTTTAAAATATGTATATATTACTGAATGCTTCAATTGAGCTAATTAGCATGTGCATATATTACTTTACCTCAATTATTTATCATTTTTTGTGGTGAGAATGCTTAATATCTTCTCTCTTAGAAATTTTCAAGAATGCAGTACATTGGTATTAATTATACTCACTATGTTGTACAATAGATATTGTTTTATTAATATTATATAATATTAGTGGTTTAATGACATTTTAATGTTTAGGTAGTTATTTAACTGGCATTATGCAAACATAGTCAAGTCACTACTAATTTTCTAAGGTCTGTGTTATGTTGGTTTCTTTGTGAATGAAGAAACAACAGAATGCAACATAATGACACACAATCTGCCTGTCTTATACACAAAATTTAGTTGATGATTTCCCAAAACCAACACTCTTAACTATTACTGTTGTGCCAGATATAAGGATTTAACATCAATACAACCTTACTTGGAAGCATATAAATTGTTGCTAACATTATGACTCTTTAGCTATCTTTATCTTGGTTGCTTGACTTGCATGGAACATTAATTTGTTGTACCCTTCCGGTACTAGAATATTGACTTCAGCTATTAGTTATGTTGTCAAGAACAATGAAGTTCATGTGATTCTATTTTGGTTGCAAGCTAAAAACTTAGCATGCAAAAAAAATTACCATGCTGCAAATTCATAGATACAACCAAAAGATGCAAGATTCCATTGTCGGAGCCAAAGGAATTTGGTACAAACTGTAAGGCAAGCAAGACATAAGGATTTGATAATATGTCTAATATCTATATGACCTTACTTGGAAGCATATAAATTTTTGCTAACATTATGACTCTGTAGCTATCTCTATCTTGTTCATTTGGCTCGCATGGAACATTAATTTGTGATACCCTTCAGTTACTAGAATATTGATTTATTAGTTATGTTGTCAAGAACGATGAAGTTCATGTGATTTTATTATGGTTGCAAGCTAAAAACTTAGCATTCAAAAAACAAAGAAACAAAAGCTTAGCTTGCCACAAATTCATAGATGCAACCAAATGAAGTAAGATTCCACTGTCAGAACCAAAGGAATTTGGTACAAACAGCAAGGCAGACAGTATGCCTTCATGATTGCATTGACTATTCTTGCCACCCAACATCCATGGGAAATTAGCCAGTGCAGAACAAGGATGACATGCAGATTAAATACAGGTTATATATAGACTATTTGGATTATATACAGATAATAGGTCTTATAACTGCGAAACACTGCACTCAGGAAACTTTCAATCTTACAAGTTGGCTGCTAGCAACTCTGTCCAACAAGGCATTATTTTTATATCCTGAAAAGGAAACACATTTATACTTTTGCTCAGAAAGGAGGTACTATTTCTATTTTACAAAGCAGCTAGTTATACATATATCCATGTGAAGACAGTCTGAAACAAAGCTGTCAAACCCACTTGAACAGAAAACTTGCAAAAATGCAAGAGACTCATGAAAATGTGTCTCCCACTAATCCACTGAGGATTGTGTGAATTTATCCATATCTACTCTATTTGAATTCAACAACTACCCTTGAAAACTTCTTGATAAGAAACTGTCAGTCATCTGAGTTTGTTACTTGTTCATCTAGAAGAAAATGACCACTTGAATGACACGTATTCTGTTTCTTGATGGAGCTTCCACATGTACTTTGTCAGAGACCACTGTATGATTATTTCCCCAATGTAAGTAGGCACAGTTGTCTTAGACATACTTAGCATCTGGCAGAACCTCTACATTGACTGCTTGACCATCAGAATGAAGCTATTATGGTGGGAAAGTTCAAGTGGTATCTAAGTGGTTTCTATTGTAACTCTCCTATCCAGTACAATATTACCATGGTAAATCAAAAGCAATGCCACACTCCTGGAGGGGTTTCAAAGAATAGTGCCACTGCTAATGATTTAAAAGTTTCAGATGTTGTAATTCACACCACATCTTCATTTATTTCTACTGCTTTGCCAGTGTACAAGACTTGAACATGACAGTGGATTAGTGTAAGTGTAACCAGTTGGTGACTCCAATGTACATATGATACAAAATGAGGTTTCATTACTTGAACAAATTAATATATTCCCTGGTTTTTAGTTACTAATTGATAAGTGCTTTGTTCTCCATGCCTGTCTACCCAATCCACCAGGATAGTTTATTCTCAATTGGTAAGTCAAGCCGGATACCTCCACTTTACTCTTTGAGTTTAAATTTCCCAGTTCTCTTTCATAGTTAGTTCAAGGGGATTTATTAACCTTCCCTATCCAGAAGTTATCACACTGGCACAGTATATTAATGGCATTAAGCAGATCGGACTCAGTAAACAAGAAATAATGACCACTCTCAACTTATTGGTAAGACATTTTTATGCCAAAGGTAGGACATGAATACCACTAAAAATTGGAAACCTTCTAACAATGAAATGTCCTGTGGTATGGGCATGTTAAGATATCTGTTGCAACATGAAGAATAAACTGTTGCATTTGACTCTTTGTTAAACCAAACAATAAGTAAATGCCTAGTAATTTCCTTGGATTTTGGAGACACACTTTTCTCATTTGGGTGTATCACTTGGGTTATTTACCCAGTAACATAAGATCTACTAGATTTGAGTGAGTCCCAAAAGGAAAGAAGGCATTGCAATAGATCCAGGTTGCTGTTCAAGTTGCTTTGCCACTTGGGGTACTTGATCCAGCTGATACAACCATGCTTGAAGTGGCAGTGGCAGGTAAAGGTACTGTGTAGAGCCTGTAGTAGGTCTCCATAAGTGAATCACAGCGCAAGCTTTAAAGATTTTGGAGCTGGAACCTGACATCTTCAACTACTATGCTTTTAAAAACTGCTTCTTGGCCTGTCAATGGGCTTTTATGGAGACTGAAGTCAAAACGTAATCATGCAAACTGAGTTGTCCATCTTGAACTCAGCATTGTCTGACCAAACAAGCCAGAAAGTCAGGGATAAAAAGCAACATTCTATTAACAAAAGGCCTCAGTTGACACTAAAAGCCTAAGAAAGTTACAAGTAGAGACCACGGTGCCCAATGTCTGTACTTATGCTTCATTGCCTTCTTATGCAGAGTTCCTTGAAATTGACTAATAGAGGAAGAGATGAGTAGGGCCTTGTTTACAAATGGTTCTGATTATATTTTTATTTATAGGTGGCAGAAAATAGTTTGATGGGGGCAGTTAGAAACTTGGAAAGAGGAACACAATTGGGAAATTGGAATAAAGAAGAGGAATGTGGACAGACTTATTTAAAAGGGCAAAAGGCATGAATATGCTTTTGTTCATTGTGAAAGCTCACCAGTGAGTAACCTCAGTAAAGATATAATATAATAATCAGATGAGCAAAGAGACTCATTCTTTGCATACCACTCTGTATTTTCTCTAAGCCAGGGTCGTCATCGAGCAATGAACTCATGAATAATATTGCCATAGAGGCAGAGATGGAGGATAAGCATGATATCAGCAACATGATCTTCAGTTTTCTAAGGCCAAAATATTCATGGTTTTTGTTAAGTGCCCAGCGTGTTAGTAGGAGAGACCACCACTGAGTCACTGGTATGGCATTGTATTTCCAGGTGATCAGCCAGCTACTTGGTAACAGGCTGAGTACACAGAGCCACATCTATCATGCAAAGAGAAGCATTTTCTTCTTACCAGAATAGACCTTTATTCTGGATATGAATTTAACTTTCCTACCTGCAATTTTTCCAAAACTATCCAATGGATTATAGAATGGCTCATTCAACATCATGTATCTACACAGTGTTGATTCTGACAAAGAAAATCACATCACTGCCAGTGAAATGAGGTAGTATGCTGATGATCATGGAATTTTTTTTTTGCAGCTGCATTTTTTTTATTTAAGAGAAAAAAGACACAGAAAAGAAAGACAAAAAGCAAAAGAGACAGACAAACGACAACATCAAATATAAAACAGTAACATAGGTTTACAAAACAAGACAATAGGAACTTGACAACGGTTGCAATATTGCGTATTGTTACCTTCAACGTGGTTATTTGCATTAACAGATATAGACATGTAAAATTGATCTAATCTTATGAGTATTAACTGTTCTGCATTTTTTTTAATTTTATTTGAGTGAAGAAAAACAAAACAAACAAAAACAACAACAACAAAAAAAAAGACGACATATATAGTAAAAACAACAAGCAAAAGAGACAAACAAATGACTAGAGTAAATACACAACATTGCAGGTTTACACAACCGGTAGATAGAAGCTTGACAATGGTTGCAATATTGTGCATCGTTATCTTTAAAATGGTTTCTTACATTAACAGATATAGACATGCAAGATTGATCTAGTCATATGAGTATTAATTGTTCTTTCTCAATAACGAATACATTCAGCAGTGTTCTTTTTAGTTATCTTACATATACATATATACAGGTTTATATCTTTTCCTCTTCCCTTTTCTCTTTCCGCCTATTCCCTTCCCAATTATCTTTGCTGTTTGAGCTGTTTTTTACCCTTCCATAGTATTTATTATAGATTTTAAATCATGTATACTTTTCCATTTCTTACACTAGGGAGACAATACGGTATTTACTCGTGTGGGTTTGATTTATCTCGCTTATGAGTATGGTCTCAAGTCGTGACCATTTACTTATAAAAGTCTCAATACAATCTTTCTTAATAGCTGAGTAGTACTCCATTGTATAAAAATACCACATCTTTTTTATCCATTCTTTGATTGATGGGCACTTGGGTTGTTTCCAAGATCTGGCTA
>RJWM01001212.1:0-140782 GCA_004363535.1 Dasyprocta punctata
AAATTATCAGATCATAGCACAATGAAACTAGAAATAAACAGCAAAAGAAACAACAGAAATGATGTAAATACATGAAAATTAAACAAGTTTTTCAATAATCAATGGGGCACAGGAAAAATTAGTTTCCAAGTCAAATAGTACAGTACAACATACTAGAATTTATGGTACACAATGAAAGCAATCTTAATAGACAAATTTATAATAAAAACACAGTGAACCCAAGTAAATAGCCTAATGATGCATCTGTGGTCCTAGACAAACAAGAACAATCGAAAACATTATAAAAATCAGAGCAGAAATTAATGCAATTGAGATTAAAAATGCAAAGAATCAATGAATTGAATGGCTGGTTCTATAAAAAAATAAACAAAATAGAAATATGCTTAACCAGTCTTACTAATAAAAAAGAAAGAAAAGATTTAAATCAATGTAAGTTTTTTTAAAGGTGAAATAAAAATGACACCACCAAAATCTAGATTATTAACAACTACTTTACAAATCTGTTCTTCAATCAAATGGAGAATTCAGAAGAAATGGATAGATTCTAGGTTAACATCATAGTGGTTAACTGTCAACTTGAATGGGAACACTCAGCTAAATTGAGTCAGGGTTTGGAAGAATGACTTTAAAGACATTGTTGTCTGAATGGTATAAAAGTGGAAAATGAGAGGGAAGGATTTCAGCTGATTTTCCTTGAAAGAGCTTCACTGAGGCTGATTTTCCTTGGAGGATCTTGGGCTGTTCTCTGCGAAAGAGTTCCAGTCTTCACCATCGCCTTGGGTGTTGTCTCCTGGTTTTTGGCATAGATTCTTCAGCTTCCAGCACTGGCCTTTTGGCCTGTCCGTACTCAGTTTCTAGTGTCAACCCTTCGACATCCTGACACTGACCCCTCAGTCACATGTCACAGAGCCTTCAGCCTCCCTCTGGATGCAGAATCGTACAGGGAGCCGTCAAGGGCTCTAAGCCTTAGGCTAGATCCTTTGAATCTCTAGCACACAGACAGATCTTTTGCATTCTTCTACATTTGACTTTGGGTGGCCATTGTAGGCCAATCTTGTAAATTTCTGTGTCCTGCATTAAATATGACTCAGAGCACGTGCAGTCTTTCAAGGAGCCTTATCCCAGCTCTGCAAGCTCTTGTGAGCACTGGCTAATACATATATGAATTTTTGAAACTGAACCAAGATTTAACCCCAAATAATCCAATAGCAGGCAATAAAATTGAAACGGTAGTTAAAAACTACTGATAGAGGAACTGATAGATTCACTGCTAAATTCTACAAGAGTATCAGGGATGATACAATGCCAATACTTCTCCAACTCTTTAACGAAATTGAAAAAGAAAGAGTACTCCCAAAGTCATTCCTGGAAGCTACCATCACCCTGAATCCAAAACCAGACAAGGATCCAACCAAGAAAGAGAACTACAGGCCAATTTCATCTATGAATTTGGATGCAAAATTCCTCGACAAGATACTGGCAAACAGAATGCATCGAATCATTGAAAAGATCATACAGCATGAACCAGCATGGTTTATCCCAGGGATGCAACGGCAGTTCAACATGCACAATTCAATAAATGTAATCCATCATGTAAGCTGAAGCAAAGATAAAAATCACATGATCTTCTTAATATATATAGAAAAAAACCTTGACAAGATCCAACCTTCATTCATTATTTTAAAAACCCTGAAGAAAATAGATACAGGAGGATTTTACCACAATCCGATGGAGCCTTTTATAACCAAACATCTGCTAGCATTATATTAAATGGGAAAAAACTGGAAGCTTTCATTCTAAAATCAGGAGCACAATAAGGATTCCTCTATCAACACTGCTGTTCAGTATCATACTTGAACTATTAGCCAGAATCACCAGGCAAGAGAAAGAAATAAAAGTGCTATGCATGGGAAAGGAAGAAATCAAATTATCCTTACTTGCAAATGCCATGAACTTTCACCAAAAGACTGCCAAATTCAACAACGTAGCAGGATACAATATCAACACACAAATGTACCCCAGTAATGAATTCACTGAGAAAGGAATTAGAAGACCAATACCTTACAAAATAGTATCAAGAAAAGTAAATATTCAGGAATTAACCTAACCAAGAAAATAAAAGACCTCTGCAAGATTAGAGGACTCTGAAAAAGGAGATCAAAGAAGACAAAAGAAAGTGGAAAGATACCCTCTGTTCCTGGATAGATGACGCCAATATAGTCAAAATGGCCATGTTTCAAAACTAACGTGCAGATTCAAGGCAACCCCAATCATAACACCAACAGCATTCCTCACAGAACTGGAGAAAATAATACTAAAATCCATATGAAACCAGAAGAGACCCAAGATAATGAAAGGAATCCTGGGTAACAAGAGTAAGGAGACATCACAACCCCAGATTTCAAGCTGCTACAAACCACAGTGATAGTAGCACCACAGTACCGGCACAAAAACAGACGTGTGGGTTAATGTAGCAGAATAGAAGGTGCAGACGCAACCCCATGCACATTTAACTAATTTTGGATAAAGGGACCAACAACATACGTCAGAGGAAATATAATCTTTTTAGTTAACGATGTTGGAAAAATTGGATACCCACATGCTGAAGATTGAGCCCAGAACCACATGCCTTATCATGTACTAAACTAAAATTCAAACAGATCAAAGGTCTGCACGTGACAACAGAAACACTTAAATCTGCTGGAAGATAAAATAGGCAAAATTTTTAAAATCATGGGGTTAGACAAGGACTTTCTGAAATGCAAATTAAAACAGCATAGAGTCCATCTTATTCAATAAAGAATGACTGTCATCAAGGAATCAAATATTAACAAATGCTGGTGACACTGAGGGGAAGAAAGAACCCTCATACACTGTTGATGAAAATGTAAACTAGTACTACCATTACGGATATCAGTGTGAAGAGTCTTCAAAAAACCAAAACTAGAAATTCCATTTGACTCAGTTATTCTATACGTAGGTATCTTCCTGAACGAGTTAAGGACACCATATTAAGTGACACATGCATACCTATGTTTGTGCCAGCAGAATTCATAAAAGCTGCCAGATTTCCTGCAAGCAAATACTCAGCCTTGAAAACTAGAGATCAAAAATGCCAACTCCAATCACCTTGCCTTATCTACATTACTGAGTAGCCACCAAGCAAGAGAATATGGAAGCATAACCTTCTGCATGACAGTAACCTTCACCAAGCGACAAGTGCTCATTTTCCAGTTAGGTCCTATTTTGGGGGAAACATGGAAAGTCTTGGAAATGGTCTATATGTCTGTCATAGTTAAAGAAGATATGGCACTAATGGACTACTACTTTGCAATAAGGAGGATAAATGAGAGTAACTTATCCTGGAAAATACAATGCACCTAGAAGACATAAGGTTAAGTAAAATAAGTCAAGCACACAAGCTTAAATACTGCATAGTTTCTCTCTTAAGAGAAACCCAAAATGTAAATATAGGGTAAAATAAAGACAGATAATAAGAAACACAGAGTTGATCTTTTGCAAATGGAAAGGAAACCAAGAGATAAAGGGAGAAGAGAGGAGCAAAGGAAAGCGGATGAAAAATGCATTGTGCTATGTCACGCACGTGTACCAATCTCCCACAAGAAATGTAATCATCATGTACTGCAAACATGTACTAATAAAAAATAAAAATTAAAAAAAGACTGAATACTTTCCCTTGAGATGAAGAAATGTCAAGTACATCTATTCTTTCTACTTCTATTTAACATTGAATTAGATGTGTTAGAGAAATTAGCTAATAACCAATTAACCACATAAATTCATCTAGATTAGAAGGAGGAAGTAAAACTATTTATAGATGAAAAGATCTAGCATATAGAGAACCCAAAGAATCTACTAAAATTTTGAAACAGAAAACCAAAATCATATAGCTAATTAATGAGGCCAGCAAGATTGCAGAATACACAGTCAGTATACAAAATAAATGTTATAATAGTTGTAAACAAACAAAATGAAATTAATTAAAACAATTCAATATTATAATAGCATCAAAAATGCTAATGAACCAAAGAAATGCAAAAATATACTGAAAGCTAAACAAATTATTGAGAAATAACAAAGAAAACTAAATAACCGATGTCCCATGTTCATACACATTCAATGCAAAATAGTGAAATAAGAACGCAAAAAGAAGAGCAACTGGACGGTGATAATTTGAAATCCCCCTGGGCAGACACTGAGGACCTTCTCCTGGATTACAGAATATTTCTGGATTGAATCCTGCTATATCCGGTGGTTTAAAACTCTTAGATTTCTTGGAGCCACTTTTCTTCGAGAAGGTTCCCCTTCTTCCTTTTGGAGTGGCCACTTCCAGTAGGAAACTGGAATACACTTCGTTCTTGGGAACCATGTCCTTGATCATAGATAATTGGAGTACCAAGCTTATTTGAGCTCACAGTCATTTTTAGCAATTAAAAACTTTCTAAAAGTCAAGATATTTGTTATTTGATTCAAGTCAACAGCATATGTCAATAGTCTCTCTCAACGTAACTCTTACATTTGCTGTATTTCACGTCTCTGTGTCTGTCTCTATCTCTATCTGTCTGCCTCTTTCTTTCTCTCTGTCTTTCTGTCTCTGTCACTCTTTAATTAACTGAAATGAATTTACATAGATTTTTGTCCAGGCCCTTGAAGTATGAGTCACAGGCTTAATAATTCCCCAAACTTACACAACTGTATAGATTTGTCAACTATTACTGAAATTCAGGACTGGATAGGCTAAAAAGGATTGGGATCATTCCAAATAGAAAAAAATCTATGAAATAAAATTTGTAATGATTTGTCCATTTGGAGAAAGAATGACTCATAGCTAATGCAATGTACTTTCAAATAATTTTTCCTTTGCTATCTTACCAACTGGTATTCATAAAACAGTACATTTAAAAAGTACTTTAGGGCTAAAGCCTAAGCTGCTTTGAATTTGGGAAAATTTAAATTTAACTTCATAACTGGAAAATTTTTTTTCACTAAAACTTTCTAAACATATATAAGTCTCTTGCAGCCTTTGATTAAAACAAAATACCCTAAAGGGGCTCACAAAGCCCAGCTGGGTGAAGTCAACTCTCTTTGTCTTATTTTCACGTGCGCATCCTGTATTAGTCAGCTTTCCCACTGCTAAGGCACAAAACCCAACACGCACAACTTAGAGGAAGGGGGTTTGACGTGGCTCACCGTTGGGGGATTCAAGTCCTTCTCAGTCAGTTACAAGACAGAAGCCTCATGGCAGGAGTGTATGGCAGACAAAGGCACTCAGTTCATGGTGGTTGGGAAAAAAAAGCATGGGATCACTTTCAGAAAGGAACAGGCAGAAGACGAAAGTCTTTCCTCTTGGCCTTCCCAGACACACCTAGAAGTATGCTCTTCTAATCTGCTAGATATTTTTTAATTCAATAAACTTAACATATCAGGGTTAATGGTCACACTTTCTTACACTCTGTCTTGGCAATTTAGCTAGTGCACAAGTTCTTTGAATTGCAAGCATGGCATGATCCATCTGAATTAGTAGTGTGTACATGCTGGTCTTTCTGCCTATACATTTCCATCCTCTCTCAGACTGGCTTCCCCACTGACTCCTCTTCCTTGAGATATTTTTAAAAGTGGCACAGTTTCAATGCTGTCTACTCTGCACCGCCTGGTAGAGTGTACTCTTTAATTTGTTGATGTCAGGTGTTATGTCCCAGCAATGAGAAACTAAGACAGACCTGCACTTAATTTTTACTACAAAAGATATTTGAGTACCTAGGAAGAGTTAGAAATTTTTCTGTCTTGGGGATACTGAATCAGGAATTACCTCTTACCTCATTCTTCATGAAGCTTGTGATATAATTACAGAGATGGCAATGATAAATCAGTTATATGAATCAATCAGAATTTACAACTAGGATTAATAATCTGGAAAGGCATAGAAGAGTAGAGCATACTCTACCAGGCAATTCAGAATAGACATAATTAAAACTGTCTCACTTTAAAACATATCTCAAGGAAGAGAAAGGAAAGATTTATTTTGGCTCACAGTTTGTAGAGATTTCAGTTAACAGTTGGCTGGCTCTAAGGCAGGGCAGCATGGCAGAGGGGCATGGCACACAGGAAGCAGAGAGACAGAGAGAGAGAGAGAGAGAGAGAGAGATCAAGGAAGGAGGGAGGAAAATAGAGCCTTCCACGTGACGGCACACAGGAAGCAGAGAGAGACAGAGAGAGAGAGAGAGAGAGAGAGAGAGAGAGATCAAGGAAGGAGGGAGGAAAATAGAGCCTTCCACATGATGGCACACAGGAAGCAGAGAGACACATCGAGGAAGGAGGGGGGAGAACAGGCCCTTGCAGGTTCCTCCCCCAGTAACCCACCGCCTCCCATCCGACTTCACCGCCCAGCACCACACTGAGCTGTAAACGCATTAGAGGACTGATCCATGTGAGTGTCACCCCGACATGATCCAATCACTTCCCAGAAGCCCCACCTGTGAACACATGCCACTTTGGGGGGAAATCTAGATATAAATATAACAAGGTCACATCACAACATACAAAATTAATTCAGTCTTCCATATTTTAAGTATTTGAGCATCCAGGATTATGGAAATCAATCAAATCAGATAATTTTCAGTTAATAGATAAGTCATTTGGAATTTTATTTTGTTCTTATTCCTTTGGCCTATAAAAAGGCAAATATCTGGCATTAGGTGTTTTTACTTGAATTTTAAAAATTCTTATGAATATTTTGTCAATTAATTTTTTACACACTGACAAGGTGCTGTGCTTTGTTAACTCAAATTATTATTTTTCAAAAACTCATTCTTAGAGAAAATCACAAAGTAACAAAGACTTTTAGGGTTTTTTTTATTTTGACTGGGATTTTTCAGAAGTTTTAGTCTTATTCTTGGTTTTACTTCTTTACAAATGTGTATTTTACCATTAAAAAAAAACATGTGTAGCAATCTTTCACCTGAGCAACAGAACTGCTTGCTAGTAGGAATCCAAAGGAAAAGGAAAAGGAAAGAAAGTATTTGCATCAGTCAGCTTTCCCCCAGCATATGCAATTTAAAGGACGAGACATTCATTGTGGCTCACAGTTTCAGAGTTTTCAGTTCATGGTACCTGGCTCCAATGCAGAAACATCATGGCAGAAGGGTACAGCAGAGAAAAGCTGGCCATCTCATGGCAACCAGGAAGCAGAGAGCAGCGTAAGCGATGGAGAGGAAGAGCCTAGAGATCAGACACAGTCCCCAAGGTCACGACCTCACGACTCACCCACACATACCCACATGTGCGCTTTACTAATCTTCTTAAATCATTCAGTCTGACCGTTAAGATGAACCATCACAGCATTTAAAGGGAAGTCTAGATAAAGGTTTATATGCATAAATTGAGAGCCAAAATCCTTATTACTGACTCTTGAAAAATCTAATTTAATCTATCCCACTTAAATTACAAGTAGCATTTTTTTTTAATTTTGGTTAAGTACTTTTTAGACACTAACCTGCTCACTTTATTATAGATAGTTGTGCTAAGATTTTATGAAAAGATTTAATGGAGAAGGCCTATTTTGTTTTGCCAGCTTAATAGTAAGCCCAAGCCCCTAGTGGGAGGGAACCTTAAACCAAGACTCTGGGTTCAAATGAGAAATGTATGTGACAGCATGCTCCAAGTGGGTGCATAGTTAGCACTCAGATCTGCTCACTCATTTTATCATCGGCTAAGGCGGAGGCTGAAGTAAATTCACCTCCTGACAGAACTACAGCTGGAGGCTCTCCAAAGGCTTACACCCGTGCACAGCCCCACCCAGCCACGTTCTCAGCCTGGGCTTCCTTCCCATCACTACACGCTTTACTTCTTCATCATGTTCATTGGATGCATTTGGGGCAATAATATACTTTCATCACATCATCCCTAAATCAAATACTAACCTTTAGTTTTAAGAGACACATGCCCCAAAAGTAAACTTCGAGAAAAATGTTATTTAAGAAATGTGCGTGTGCAATTGTCACTATAAACCTTGACCTAGGTCACTAGCCTTCCTGGCCAAATGGCAGGGAGGACCTAAGATCTGACTCTTTCAGTCCTCCAATAAAAAGGATAATAAAATGAATGTTTGGTGAGAAAATTGCTTTTATGGAAACTTGTGTAATCCAAATTTTTGGTGGTGGTTTTAACATCGAATTTTACAACAGGGTAGTTAAATAGTTGGCTGAATCTTTTAAAGATCTGGGGAGTTTAATGGCAGAAAGTATACTCTTTGTAGTTCTGTCAGCACAGAGAACTGGGCAGACAGCTATGATATCTCAGGTTCAAGCTGCCCAACTGTAGGACCTATGTATTTCTTTCTTTGCATAGCGTTTTCCTGGGAAATTTTCTGTATCTTAGACAACAGATGTAGCAAGGGGTGTTAGCAGGACTGCTTTCCAGAAGAGGAATAAGTTAATCCCCAGTCTTGGGGAGTGTGACTAGGTCATCTCTAGGGGGTACATTTGAGGTAGAAGCTTAAACATCATCTGCAAGCAGAATTACCTGGGAACAGAATGAAGCTTATCTTTGAGCCTCAAATCCATAACCCTGGTTGTCTACCATCAAAACAGACTGAGCTTCTTGACAACAACCATTCCGTCATGAATAAGTACTTCCAAGGGCCACTTTCTTGGTTTCTAGTATGATCTTCTGGATAATAGGATGGGGTTGCTTAAAGGATGTCCTGCCTTCTGAAAGGATGAGCCTGAACAATCCTGAGTTTTTACTCAGCATCTACACCTCAGTATCTGAGGTAGTTAGCTCCAGATACCAAAATTATGAATAATTGCATCTGTATTAGTATCAGAAAGGCTATAGTGTTTGCATATAATTTATGTAATCCTTCCATGTAGGTTAAATCATCTGTACTTGTGCTATTTAATACAATATAATATAAATATAATACAATATAAATAAATACACTATAAATAAAATAAAATAAAATAAAAACAGACACTTACAGCTGGGCATGGTGGTGCATACCTGTAATCCCAGCACTCCGGAGGTGGAGGCTGAGGCTGGAGGATCCTTGCAAGTTTGAGACCAGCCTGGGCTACAAAGTGAACGCATGGCCGGCCTGAACTGCATAATGAGACCCTGTCTCAAAAAGACAAAAAAAAAAAAAAAAAAAAAAAAACACCTTTTAAATTTTTTTTTTTTTTTTTTTTTTTTTTTTTTTTTTTTTTTTTTTTGTCTTTTTGAGACAGGGTCTCACTATGCAGTTCAGGCTGGCCTTGAGCTCACTTTGTAGCCCTGACTGGTCTTGACCCTGCAATGATCCTCCTGCCTCAGCCTCCCAAGTGCTGGGATTACAGGCATGTGTCACCATGCCCAATTTATAAATGTATTTTTCAGCAATGTGAAACCTATAGACATGGAAAGTAGAAAGGTGCTATTTTTCTATGGTTTCTTTTGCTTCAGTAACTTGGTGTAACAAGAACTATCTTTTGCAGTCCTGTAGATTAAGTAATTCTAAAAAAGAAAGAATGGCACAGCATCAGTTTCAGAGACAATGTAGCTTTCTACTTTGAGGTAAGCAGAATTTATGTTTTAATTTAATTATCCCAAAGTTTCTGCTCTTATGTAGGCAGAATTTTCCTGAAGCAAAAAGATTGATCCTTTCTTTTTTTTTTTTTTGGGCGGCACCGGGGATTGAACTCACAACCTTGCGCCTACCAGGGCAGGCGCTTAAGGCACTGAGCCAAACTCCCAGCCCTGGTTTTTTGAGGCAGGGTCGCACTATGTAGCTCAGGCCGGCCTTGCGCTCGCGTTGTAGCCCAAGCCAGGATTGATCCTTTCTTATTCCTTCGTAAGCCTCAGAATGTTTCATTCAAAAATCAACATTTTCAATAGTTTAATGAAAAAATTCTAGAAATCATAGGCTGCATCTTCTTCGGAGTTTATTGTTTCATGTTGTTCATGTGTTTTTTTTATTATTATCACACCTGCACATGATGTATCTTGATTCTTTTTTTCCCATTCTCTTTCCCCTGCCTTCAACCCCTCTTCCTCTCCTCATTAACAAAAGCTTAAGTGAAATACGTTGGACACATATGTAAGTACCACATTGGTTTTCTGGTGTGAGAATACAAAAGCGTAAATAAAGAACAAAATGTATAACAGATATTGTGCAATAGGAAACAAATGCTCAAACGGGAAGGGGATTAGTCAGGCGGGGAGGGAAAGAAAAGAAGGGAAAAGAAAATAAAAGCGAATAGAAGGAAAAATAGAAACAACTCTTTTAACCTCACTCTTTTATGTTGTTTTGTTTAGCTTGCTATGTAGTTCAGCCAGGCCTTGAACTCACTTTGTAGCCCAGGCTGGCCTCAAACTCACGGCAGTCCTCCTGCCTCAGCCTCCCGAGTGCTGGAGTTACAGATGTGTCTTAGTTACTGTTCACTTCTTGCTGAGACAAAACACCTGACACCCAAAATTCATTTTTTCTACTTAAAAACATTTTCTAATTTTCTTTTCCTAAAACTTTCTGACTCATAGATTATGTAGATGTAGTGTTTAATTTTCAAGTGTTTAGAAATTTTTCTTTCATATTTCTGTGATTAATTTCTAATTTTATTTCATTATGATGGAGACCATACTAGGTATAATTTCATACTATGTATAATTTCTTTTACATTTGTTAAGATTTGCTTTACAACCCACAATATGATCAATCTGGGAAAATGTTTTATGTTCAGTGAAAAGAATGCAACTGTTACTAATTAGAAACTTCTATCAACATCAATTATATCTAATTTTATGACAATGCTGTTCAAGTCTTCAATATTCTTGCTGGTTTTCTCTCTACTAGTTCTACACATTAGTAACTGTTGAAGTCTCCAACATTAATTACAGCTTTATGTTTCTTCTTTCAGATTTTGTTTCATGTATTTTATTGAGGCTCTGATGGTATGTGCATATGAATTTGAGTATTATATGTTTTCCTTGTGGGTTGATTTTTTTAATTAGTATGCAGCGTCTTTCTTGATTCCTGATAATATTCTTTGCTCTTCAGTGTACTCTGTCTAATATTGACGTAGCCGCTTCAAACTTCTGATTTCTATTTGCATGGCCTGTCTTTACCTGTGCTTGCAATTCTTTTATTTTAATGTACTCACTATATTAAATGAGTTTCTTGTATACAGAATGCAGCAGGGTTATTTTTAAAATTATCTGACAATCTTTGTTATTGACTGGTGTGTTTAGACTATTTACATTTGATATTACCATCAATATATTTGGATGTAACCATTGATATATTTTATTATTTTTTCTGCTTATTCCCTGCTTTTCTTCCCCTCTTCCTCTCCTCATTAAAAATTATTGTTGTCAATATCAAAAAAGGAAACATACACTATAAATGAGTTTTTAGAAACCTGTACCCTTAAATTTGAATCATAAATCTTAGCATAAATTTATTATATATATATAAATAAGTATGTTTTCTAGTTTTAACTACTAAAGAGTTCTAGAGATGATCACTAATGCTGCAGCACAGAGCATCTTTGGTGCCCAAATCTTATTCTTGAAATGTTTTTCCTACCCAAAGAAATCAACTAGTAAATGAAAAATAAATGATATAGTTAGAATATTGTCATTTTCCAAACACAATGAGTTAACAGATCTAAGCATTAAGTATCAGATTTGTTAATATAAAAAAGAGACGGAGATATCATATCCTTCCTGAGAGAAGAACCCAATACCACTTAAAATCTTGCATGGGAATCAGGTTGATTTAGCCTTTGAGTCCGGGAGATAATGTACAGGACCCACAGAAGGCACAGGGCACATTGACCCGTACCAGGCAGGGCGGAGAAGGAATAAGCGGTGCAGCAGGTCCACCAGCCGAGCTCCTTCATCAGATAAACAGTCAAAACAAAGGGTTGAAGGGAAACCTGTAAGTACAAGAAATGTAAAAGATGTTTTTAATGAGGAAGACTAAACTGTTTGGTCTAGGGACCAGCATGTAGATAGGAAAATTAAAGTAGAACAAGAAAGGAGCTAAGACAAAAATCCAGGTAGGAGTAACGTAGTGGGTGTTTTAGTCATTTTTTTGTCACTGGGACAAAATACCCAATACCTGAAATTTAATGAGAGATATATTTTGGCTCATAATTACAGTTCATGTTTAGCTAGCTACAAGGCAAAAACAAATGGTAGAGGGCAAAACAGAGGAGATCCACTTATGTCATCGTGGCCCAGAAGCAGAGTGGAAAAGGAAGAGCTGAGAAGGGAGACACACCCTCCCAGGTCCCATCGCCAGGGACCCGCCTCCTCGGCCCAGGCTCTATTCTCCTCACAGCACACTCAGCCGGGAGCTCATCAGTGGTGCCCTTGGCTATGAGTTGATTAAGCTCAGTTCAGAGTCTGTTGTTGCTGCTGTTATGTCCTATGTGACATTCATTTTGGGGTTTGCCCAGGATATTCAAGGGGGTCAAACCTCATTTACATGCTTCCTTGTACTCATCTTTCTCCTGTCCATGGGGACAGTGGTTTCACTGACGAATTCGGCAACCCCATTTTGCAATCAACACCTAGAGGGCCAGCCTCTGGATACATGAGGGTTTGGGAGGGACCTTCCAGATCTAAACTGTGACAGTGAGGAACATGGAGGGGCTGGAGCTTAGGGCGGTAGACAGAGAGGGGTTCTGTGGTGAGCGGCCAAGTTCCATTTCTGTACTCAGATCCTGACTATCACAGTGTTCAACTTACAATGACTCGTTCTGCTATATAATTGTTAATTAGCTTACAATAAAAATGACTAAAAATAGCTATCATGTTTTCTATTATGAATTGTGTCATTTGTGGATTATTGTGAAGATCTTCCTAAAATTTTATATTTACCAATATATTCAAATTATTCTTTAAATGAGTAATTTTACATTTAAACTACTAACGTACACTGCAAAACTATCTTTGAAATTGATGGAGAAATAAGGTACTTCCACGACAAACAGCAACTGAAGAAATTCATGACCACCAAACTAACACTACAAAGAATACTGAAAGATACTCTAGAAAGAGATAAATATAACTACAATTGCAAGAACAACAGCAGAAGGAAACAACTAAGCAGGGCAAACAATTAAACAGAAAATGTAGAAAACCAACAACAGAAAGATAACATGACAGAGATAATTCAGTACATATCAGTTATAGCCATCAATGTAAATGGTCTCAACTCATCAATGAAAAGAAACAGACTGGCAGAGTAGATTAAGAAACAACATCCGACAATACGCTGTGTACAAGAAACACATTCAACTCAAAAAGAAATTCATAGACTAAAAGTCAAAGGATAGGAAAAAATACTCCATGAAACAGGAACCCAGAAAAAAGCAGGGGTAGCTATTCTGTTTTGCAGACAATATGAACTTCAAACCAAGAATGATCAAAAGAGATAAAGATGGTCACCACATACTTGTTAGGGAAAACTTGAAGAGGAAGAGATTACAATCATAAATGCACAAATATGGGAGCACTCAACTATATAAAACAAATATTAATAGGAAAAATCAAATAAGCAGTAACAGAATTATAACAGGAGACCTTAACACCCCATTGACACAGAGAGACAGATCAACTAGACAAAAAATCAGCAAAGAAATAACAGAACTCAAACTTGTGAACAAATGGACTTACTAGACGTGTACACAGTATTCTACCAAACAACATAAGAACACACATTCTTCTCGGCTTTGCACAGGACATTCTCTAAAATAGACCATATACTAGCCCACAGAACAAGCTTAAGTAAATGCAAAGGAATTGAAATAATCCCATGCATATTATCTGACCATAGCACAATAAAATTGAAAATTAATGACAAAAAAGTCTCATACGAACCCCATAAACACATGGAAATTAAATAAAACTCTCCAGCCAGGCGTGGTGGTGCACACTTTTAATCCCAGCACTCAGGAGGCTGAGGTAGGAGGAATGCTGTGAGTTTGAGGCCGGCTTGGGCTACAACGCAAGCACAGGCTGGCCTGAGCTATGTAGTGTGACCCTGCCTCAAAAAACTAGAGTCGGGAGTTTGGCTCAGTGGCTTACGCGCCTGTCTGGCAGGCACAAAGTTGTGAGTTCAATCCTGGGTGTCGCAAAAAAAAAATAAATAAATAAAATAAAATAAAATAAACTCTCCTAAATAACCAGTGGGTCACAGAAGAAATCAAACAGTATCTACAACTGAACAAAAATGCAAATGCAACTTACTGGAACCTGTGGGACACAATGAAAGCAGTCCTCAGAGAGAGACTTACAGCACTAAACACCCACATCAGGAAAATGAAACAAACACAAATAAACAACCTAATGCTGCACCTCAAACTTCTAGAAAAATAAGGACAAGTCAAGCCCAAAATCCAAAGAAGGGAGGAAATTATAAAGATCAAAGCAGAAATTAACGCAATTGAAACTAAGAAAACAAAACAAAACAAAGAATTAATGAATCGAAGAGTTAGTTCTTTGAAAGAATAAATAAAATTGATAAACCCCTAGTCAACCTTATCAAAAAGAAAAAAACAAGGAATCTCCAAAAGAGTGAAAAGAAAACCCACAAATTGGGAAAATGTCTTAGCCAACTATTTCTCAGACAAAGGACTTCTATCTAGAACATATAAAGAATTCAAAAAAAACAGTCCCCCAAAATTCAAAGACGCAGTCCAAAAATGGGCATCTGACATGGATACACACTTCTCAGATGAAGAAATACAAATGGCAAATAAATACATGGAAAAATGTTGAGTATCATTGACCATTCAAGAAATGCAAATTAAAACAACACTGAGATTCCATCTCACTCCAGAAAAAATGGCCATGATCAAGACATCAAGCAATAGCCGGGCGTGGTGGCACACGCCTTTAATCCCATCACTCGGGAGGCTGAGGTAGGAGGATCCTTCAAGGCTGCCTTGGACTACAATGCGAGCACAAGGCCAGCCTGAACTACACAATGTGACCCTGCCTCAAAAAACCAGGGCTCGAAGTTTGGCTCAGTGACTTAAGTGCCTGTCTGACAAGCACAAGGTTGTGAGTTCAATCCCTGGTGCTGCAAAAATAAAAAATAAAAAATAAATAAAAAATAAATAAAAAAAGAAATCAACCAATAACAAATGCTGGAGAGGCTGTGGGGAAAAAGGAACTCTTCTCCACTGTTGGTGGGAGTGTAGACTGGTGCAACCACTGTGGAAATCAGTGTGGAGATTCCTCAAGAATCTAGGATTAGAGATTCTATTTGACCCAGCTATTCCCTTTCTGGATATCTTCGCAAAATAATTGAAAACATCATACCACAGTGATTTATGTGCACCCATGTTTATAGCAACACAATTTGTAATAGTCAAATCCTGGAAACAACCCAAGTCCATGTTAATTGAGGAATGGATAAAAAAGATGTGGTATTTTTGTATAATGGGGTACTACTTAGCTATAAAGAAAGATTGCATCAAAGCTTTTATAAGTAAATGGACACAACTTGAGACCATATTCATAAGTGAAATAAATCAAACTCACATGTATAAATACCATATTGTCTCCCCAGTGTAAGAAACTGAAAAAGCAAATATGATCCAAAATCTATAATAAATACTGTGTAAGGAGAAGAAACTGCTCAAAAAAGAAAAGTAACTGGGATGGGGAAAGGAGAAAAGAAGAAAGGAAAAAGTAAAAAGACATAAATCTGTGTGTATATATATATATATGTACATAAGATAGCTAAAATGCTATACTACTTATTGTATTAGTTCTTGGAAAAGAATAGGCAATACTCATGATTAGATCAATTTTATATTCTATATCTGATAATCTAATCAACCTTTTTGAAAGTAACAATATGCAATATTACAACCATTGATAAATTCCTACCATATTGTTTTGAAAACCTATACTTTTATTGTTTTGGGTTTGTTGTTGTTGTTTGTTTGTCCCTTGCTTTTTGTTTATCTTTTCCATTTTTTTTTTTTTCGGCACCAGGGATTGAACTCACAACCTCGCGCCTGCCAGACAGGCACATAAGCCACTGAACCAAACTCCCAGTCCTAGTTTTTTGAGGCAGGTTTGCACTATATAGCACAGGCCGGCCTTGAGCTTGCGTTGTAGCCCAAACTGGCCTTGCACTCCCAATGCTCCTTCTACCTCAATCTCCTGAGTGCTGGGATTAAAGGCGTGTGCCACCACGCCCAGCTTCCATGTCTTTTTTTATTTTAAAAAATTAAACTACTAGTATAACCAAAAATATATTTCTAGTGTGTGGTGTGATATAAGGGTTTCATTTTACTATGGTTTTACTCTTCATAAATATTTTCAAATATGTTCTTACTACTGAAAAAGCAATGTAGTCACATGGGAAAAAAATCAACGAGACACACAAAAAATGTACCCTCATTTACAATTCCATCCCTCTACCAAAGGCAACATCATTAATATCTTTTTTTACATCACTAATATCTTTTGTTGTCATTATTGTTTTGTGTCTGTAGTAAGCAACTGTATTTGTTGTCAGCTTCTTTAATAATTTTATATTGCAAAAGCCATCCCTTGAATTTTATAATTATTTCATTAAAAATTGTGTAATAAACTGTGATGTGGTATGAAATTCCCTTCAATGAGAAGCTTGCTTCAGAGGTTGTGTTGTGGTTACTGTTGTTGTTGTTGTTGTAGGTTCCAATGTGACATGAATTTGGGGAAATATGCTGCCCATGATATTCAAGGGAGTCAAAACCCATTTACATGCTTCCTGTACTCACCTTTCTCTTATTTATGGTGACACCCTAAATAGAGCCCATGAATCAGGAAACTCAGGCTGAATGTCCTGAAAAAGTTCATTTTCTTTCCACTAGGACTGTCAAACTGGTAACATTAGAGCTCACTTAGTGTCATTTTGTGACTATATTGAGAGACCCTGTCTGACAAAAAAAAGCCAACAAATACAGAACACAGAAAGTATTTTATAAAACTTGATGTAAACCCGGCTCCAGCCTAACCTGAAGCTAGATGTGCTTCTTCTCCTTCTATTTTACCAACCCAATGAATTCCACTTGCTTAAACAAGCTTGATCTTGACTGTTCCCTTCTGCCCCTCAAATTTTGATCACCAGAGAGATTAGTGTGCACTCTCTACAAAAAACAAATACTGATGAATATACTCTCAGCAATGAAGTTCAGTGCCCTGATTTGTGTGCCGAAGACACAGTAGCATACAGGAGAAAATAACACTGCAGTGTTCTCTCCGCTTCTTCAGCTTTTGCTGTCTATGGGGAGGAGTATCTCGCTGATTTTTCTAAGAGTACAACATATGATTAAAATACACATCTTTGACATGGCATATATCGGAACACAAACCCAATTCACAGCAAAGTCAATAGAACCAAGGTTATCATCATCTCAGTACCACTGGGCCTCAGAAATTTCACAGAGGCCCCAGAGCTTTCAGACGAAAAGCATCAATCATCCATGCAGTAATGTCGATTAATTCACACATTCCAAAGCATCTAGTCATGACAAAGTTCTGCCTTCAGAGGATGACTTCTTGTTTGAAGCTCATCCTCCAGCAAGGCTTATTGAGATCAATAAATGTCCCAAAGCACAGAGGACTCACTCTTTTCTTTTATGTTTCCTTTGCATAATGACAAATACAAATCCAGGGGCATTTGGAGCAGTTGTTTCTACATAGAAATAGTCTTTGCTGCCCACTGGGTGAATGCCTTAAATAGGTAAGCTTCAAATTCAATGGACTTCTCCTGTTCAGAAGAGGAAATAATACATGTTTTAGGGTAAAATGTAAAAAGTGAGGATGAGGAAAACAAATCATTTGAACCTTTAAAAAATGTTAGGCAAAAAACATCTTGGGTTATGGAAGCATTGTAATTTAAGTCAATGCAGCATGAAGTGTTCTTTCTTTCTTAAAATTATTCATTTAAGAATTTCATTGACCAGTCAAAATGCAAAATCCATCAAGTGATTATTTGAAAAAAGTTGTTACTTTACTGAACCAGACACAAACTTCCCTGTGTTTTCACATGTGTGTATAGAGTGGGATGTATTTGCGTATCGAGACTCTGAAGGTAGTTTACAAAACCTCCAAAAATTTGCGGAACACTTTTGAAACATCCAGTACATTTTTCTTGAGTAGTTTAGGGACCCACTTCACTTTACCCACATCATATTCTTTCTTGCCTTAGCAGAGAGATATGAAACATTTTTTCTCTTAAAGGAAATGAAATACATTTTTTGAGAACTCCAGTCGGTTCACAGTAGTTCACAGGACTAGGAGTAGAAATCTGAACTCCTGGAAGTGGGTCTCTCTGCAAAGTATTAGGGAATGATTTCCTCATTTCCTCTTAACCTTAAGCCCTATGCCATAAATTTAACTTTTTATAATAAGGTCAAAAAGATGACATTTTAATTGAAGGCCACAAAAATAATCTACAGCCTCTGAAAAATCAGTGTGTTTGCAAAATTCCAACTGAGCCAGCCCAGGAATTGACGTTCAGGCACACAAACCCCAGCACAGATGAATGTAGGCTAAGCTCAGTCTGCAGCAGTCTCAGAGTGTAGACCCTCCAGGTGTTAAGGAAAATAATTGACTCAGACAAACCTCAGTGTGGGGAGAAATCCAGTTTCTGTTGTGAATCTTTCAAGGGTTTACGTCTTCAAATCTCAGAATTTGAGCTCCATTTTCTAAATTGAAGAGTCATCTTTTTTGTTTGAATTCTACTGATCTCTTCCATTGTACAAATAAAAGTATCTGAAGTCTTATAAAAGACACACCCTAACTATCACAACTTCCCCTAAATTTAGATAAAACTGTCAATAAAGGGAAGCGTGTTTTTGCTTTGGAGACTTGGAGAATTTTATTTGACAAGGTGTGGTTGTTGTTGTTGTTGTTGTTGTTGTTTAGACGTCTGAGTTTTCTGAAATCCCAGCCCTTGCCTGACCCATGACTGGCAGTGTGCCGCAGAGACTTGCTCATTACGCACTGTGAATAGCAGCGTCCTCTGGTTACTGCAATCAGTGTCCATCAGTTAGAGAACCATGCAGATGTAATGGCTGATGAATTACATTTTATGATGCAAATGGCCCTGGGAGGAATTGTATCCTCTGTATCCCAGATCTTTTCTCTCTCTCGTTTTTTTTAATCTCATTTTCAATGTCTCACATGTAACATTTTGGAAGTTATTTTTATTGTGCTGGTTCCTTTAGAGAAAAACTTCATTGTAGGTGTAAAGAACCTTGCATGACCAAATCACAAAAGAAGTTTAGTTCTTAAAAGTCACAAAAGAAAGTGGTGAAATCTTTTTATTTATTTGTTTAGTTTAGTTCAGTTTTAGGAAGAAAAATAATACAGAAGGTTTCAGTAGACCACACAGTCCCAAAATCTTTGGGGAAGAAAGTTTTCTGAATTCATCTGTAGCAATTAAATAAATATTTTAATTTATTAAAAACTTACAATGCATATAACCTACCACTATTATGTAAAAGAAACAATTTCCTGTAGTCCTATCAGATGTGAAGAGAAATTGATTAACTGAAAATATATAAGGGAGAATGAAATAATAGAATGATTTCTTTCTGCTTAAAATGCAGGAGGAAAAGATTTTCTGTTTAGTTTTCAAATTATCTTGATGCTTTTGATTCTTGGTAAGAAATCAGATAATTTTTCACGAGAAAAACTTCATACGCAGAAAACATGTCTGGCTAAGGATGGTCCCTGTAAGTTCTTCTAAAGTCTGTGCATCACAACACGCAATTCACCATGAGTATCACTCAACACCGAGGATTTTAACTATTTAAAAATTCTCAGGAAGGCCTCCGGAAAGTCCTTTTCTTTCTGTGTCTGTCCGTCTGCTTCCAGCATTATTTTATTTTTCCATCTTCCTCTTTCCCTCTCTTCCTCTCGTATTGTCAGTGGACTGGAGACAACTGGTAGTTCCCTTTTTCTCTGTTCGTCTTCATCATCTTGAAAATGCATTTGCAAATAGCTCATTTTTGGTGAACTGTTCTCTTCATGACCTCACTTTCTCATTTTTGATAAACTATCCTTGTATCAATGTTAAGCACCTTCATGTGGTAAAACAGGCCACCCTAAAATTTAAAAAAACTTGCCACTAGTTTTTTGACTATTTAAGAGCAAAGTTTTATCATCTGCCACCTGAACTATTTCAGATTTGTTACACTATAATTATTTCATTCCATTCTCTTTCATCCATAGATAAGAGTCTGGTCTGAACTTGTGGTATCTGAGGTTTTCCAAGCACTGTGAAATACAGTGTTCTGTTGGCCTCAAGACTCTCGTCTCTTACCTAACATATGATTTTAAAACCTAACACTTTCCAGGACTAACTGCAAATTTCCGTATCTTCTTGGGACATAGTCCAGTCAAGAGAGGACTAAGTTTTGAAAATACCCATCTCTTTTATAACTAGAAATTGTTTTCTGTGATTTCTCTAAGTACTATGAGTTCAGCCAATCCCAAATTTTCCATAGTTTGGATTCAAAAGTCTACCAAAGAATAATCTTCATGAGGCACTCCCAATTTATTTGAAACTGGAGAGCAAATGTATGACACCTAATAAGCCCTTGATTTCCAGACTGTGGCACCACACTGAGACTGTGTATGCACACGTCATCTAACCTGTGGATTCTGCCTCCCAGCGCCCTCACAAGCTGGCTCCTCGAGGGCTTTGTCTGCCTTTCTTCTGCACTGACTCTTTCTGTGAGTCCAATTCATTTTTAATTTTTCTTAAAATATTGAACTGTTTACATTTTCTTGGGCACCATTTATTATTTCAGAAGGCAGAATTTAGCTTTTTTAATCCCACAGATTCTAAATATTAGATAATCATAATCATGGGTGGATGCCTAAAATTGTTCTCTATAAAGATCTCTTTATTTAAGTGGACTTATCACAAAGGAAAACAGCAGTTTCTTGTATGCTCTTGTATGTACTAACACAGTACATTATACACAATAGACAATGATACTGTTTGACTAATTGTAAATCAAGTGTTACTTTTCCTTCATTACTGACTTCTTCTAGTGGCAGGCTACAGATCAACAGCATATTTCATCCGAGCGAAAATAAGTTCTGTCACTTCCTGAATGCCGAGCCAAAAGAGCTTTGAACAGAGAGACAGAGGTTCCCATCTATATAATGTAATAGCAGAAGAATTTGAAGGATCCCTCTACTGCTTTATTTTTTTAATTACAGTTGTGTAATTTGGTTTCTTTTAAAATCTACTTTCATGAAGGCCCTCCCAAAATGCACAAATGAACTGGAAAGAGAAAGAGGGTTTTGCTACTTTTCTACCATTTATATGCCAGTCTTCGTCGATATTTGAGAGTCTGGCTATTATAATGACTAGGAAAGAAAGGTTACATTGCAAAGATAAATTTTCACCAAGTCACCCTCCAGCTGGACAGGGAAGATGCTGAGTAACATCAGTACGCTAGAGTAGTAGACGCGGGGATATTTGAGGAGAAGGAAAAATGAACAGCAGCATAGAGAAGATAAGAAAAGAACAACAGAAAAAGAAATGAAATGCTTATAAAATTTTAGTGATGAGGGGAGAGAACAGAAAGGGCAAGGAGTTCCAGACAAGACCCAATCTGGTGTGTGATAGAGCTCAAAGCAGTCAACGATCTCACGAAAGGTGGAGAGACCCTACGTGATAAAACCTAGAAGGACGAAGTTTCAGATGGCTTCAGAGAACTCATTGTTAAATAAGTCCATTGTATGTAGAGCCAGTCATTCCTTGGATTTGCCCTCTCACAAACTAGGAGCTGACAGAAAGTTCACATTAATATAAGGCAAGTTCTGGCTGAGAAGCAATCTTAGATGTTGAACTGAGCAGTGCAGGACTCGAGGCATAATGTCTGAGGTTTTTCTTGCTGAATGTGAATTAAACATGAGTTGAGGCACTGTAGGTATCAAAAATAGCCTATTTCCTGCAATAGACTAGTGCCTGTTAGAGGAATGAAATCTGAAATGGATGAATCGAGAGGTTTTCAAGAGTTTAAAAGTCTACATCATTATTTCACAGCCTAAAAATTCTCCTTTTTGTGTCTTGCAGCAAGAACAGTAGTGATCTTGCTGGCCAACACGGATTAAGTGATTAGCCAATACCAGTAATAGTGCAGAGGTGCATCCTCATGTGTGCTGAGGGTGAAAACGCAAAGCTAGGCACACACATGACCTGAAGAAACAGGCCCAGGCAGGTCTCCATCGGACAGGCCGTGCCCGTGAGACCACGTGAGGACACCAAGCTCAGGAAAGGACGGTCCTATGAAAAGATTTCCTTAAGTCACTCTCATACAACAAGGTTACCTTCTGATTAGAAATACTTGAACTCTGTAACTCATCTTGTTGTGTGAGAACAAAAGGTTTTCATGTATGGCACAATTTTGAGAAGACAAATTTTATCCCCGTCAAACCCAGAGCCAAAGGAAAGTAAAATGAGATTCACCCAAACTATTCCTTCAACAAACAGTGTATCTATTGTATGCATCTTCTTTTACCAACTATGAATGGAATTTCACCTTTGGCATTAATGAATTTTTTCACTGTCCCCATTGGCTTAAGTTTTACACAAGATATGAATGCCAAGTCAGTTTCTCTTGTGAAATCAATGGCACACCAATGTAGGTTGGCCCAGAAAGAAGACAATCCCTAGGCAGACAATCTAGATATTTGAAAAGCACATTTGACAATTACTCAGACTGTTTGATCTAATGATGGATGGATGAGAATACGTGGAGAACATGTTCTTGGAGAGGTTAGTGTAGTTCTATTGCCCTCACATTCCATTTCTGCCCTCTACCTTAAGGATTACTGTGTTAGGTTTTATTGTTTTGGCTTCTGCTGCCAGTAATTTGGAAGGGCTACAGGAAAGGCTGTATTTATGTACATTATGTCCAAAGTGAATTTCCTGTGATAGTAGATCTCAGAAGCAGGCTATTTGGGGAAAGAAAAAGGGTTCAATGTATTTCGTGAGAAAAGAACTGTTACAAATGTTATAAATCATGTCCTGGAAATTTATAATCTATCAACCTGTACATTTAAAAAGAGTAAGAAGCTTACTGTGAAAAAAGGATCATGGGCCATATTTCTAGAAAAAATTTACTGACTACATATGAAATTTCTCAATATTTTTCAGGGCAACATACAGTTCTCTTTCAATATTTTATACCTGGGTTGATGAGGCATTCTGTAAATTGTCTGGAAAAGAATTAAATTTCCTTGTTGCAGTTAGCCAGAACACTGATAAATTCCTTATTCTGACTACATCCTCTCTGCTGAGAAGCTGATGGAGCTCTAAGTGAGTCAAAGAAAACAAAAGTAAAACTAAATATCTCACTTTTCTCCTCTTCCAAACCTCAAAAACTCAAGTAAGGTCTGCCTGATTCATAACAGAACCTATCCCGACTTCTGGTATTGGACAAGCATAGATTTCCCTCTCCTAATGTAAGCAGACAGGGAGTAACTGAAAAGGGGAGAATCTAAAACATCTCACCAAATTCTCCCTGAAAAAACCTCTGCTTTATCTCTAGTTTATCAGAATGATGCTACATCTCTGATATTAAAATAAGTCGTCTTGGTGTGGCTGTAAGCTCATGTGGCGCTCATCAAACGGCCCATGTGACGCCCAGGCAGCAGCTCAGGCTCAGCCGGCCAGGGGACAGGAGCGACGCCTCCAGCGCTGAAGGGCCTGGGACAGGGCTCTGGCTTCTCACTTTATCCCCTGCGGCCACCCTGGAAGTCACAGGTTAGGACAGTTGATCCACAAAATTAAATCTGAATTATCTCTTGAACACACCAGGCTTTGCTTGAGTAAAATGTAAAACTTAAGGCACTGAAATTCTGAAGCATCGTAGCTTAGATACGACAATAGAACAGATCCTAGATATTATTTATACATTTTTACCAAAATATAGAATATAACAAAAAGAGTAATCAGAGAAAGAATTAACAAATTTTTGAGGCAAAAAGTTTCAGTAATGTGTAGGTAGAAGCAACAGATGCATATGAAGTTATGTTCCTAATCAATTATTATTTTTAGTTGCAAAGATACAACAGAATGATAGGAATACAAACAAAAGAGATGCCTAAAAAGGGCGAAGTGGCTCGCCACGAAAACTCTCTTCTCCAGTACTAAGTAGAATAGTATCTAGTGTTTTGAGAAAAATATAGTATTACTAAGAACTTTGCAAATATCCTAGCTATAATTTGTACAATAACAATAAAAAATCTCAGATATATAATATGTGTTAAATGAAAAACTTCAGACAAAGGACAAATTCAGCAACTTTTGTTTGAGGAAAGAATGACACATGAATTGGGCAGGACTCAGGAGAAGAAAGTCAGGGAGCTCTGTGTCATACTGTTGTGGGCAGTGAGCTTTCACAGACTGGTGTGAATTAAGATACAGAAAATATATCAGATTGGGAAGGGTGAAAACGGTCTAGTTAAAGGTCAACTGGTGATTTCTGATTGATTGAAGTCTCTGGTTTTATTCTGTTATTTATGTTCAAGTTCAGTTTGCTGACATAAGAGTTTAAGGCCAAGGAACTGCCCAGCATAATGGCCTCACAAAAACAAAAAAACAAAAAACAAATGGCTTTACACAAAACACACAGTGCACCATTCTCACTTTCTTGAAAACTTTTTGACACGTAAGAGTACTAGGATTCAAATATGTTCATGTTCCCCATTCATTCAATGTGCAATAATCCTGTATCCATGCATGGTGGTGATGCTTATAATCCCAACACTCTGGGAAGCTGAGGTAGGAATATTGCAAGATCAAACACAGCCTGGGCAACTTAGTGTGCCAGTGACAATCTGTCTAAACATAAAAATAAAAAGGGTGGAGGAGTTCCTCAGTGGTTCAATCCACAGTGCTACAAAAATTATTAATCAATTAATAATCATTGTGAATCTGGAAACGAATTCTCACTATTGCTATATCTCCAGTAACTTCTATAAATACTTAGCTCATATTAAACGTTCAGTATATATTTGCTTAATTAAATATCAAGGTAAATAAAATTATTGAGAAAATATTGAAACTAAGAAATCAACAGATACAGCACAGTGTATAGGAAGTGATGGTAAGCAACAAATCACTACAATCATTACATGTTCAAAAGAGGATACAATATGTTTGTAAAATCACCCATATCTATTTTTTTTTAAAAAAATGAAGAAGAGATTATGTTATTCCAAGATAGAAAATAACTGGCAGGTTGATATCTGTCTCCCAAAAGATAACAAAGGGAGTTCTTCAGGACAAAATGAAAAGACACTAGACAGTAATATAAAGTCATAAAAAGAAATAAAGAATTTGCTAGCGATACCTACATGGGTAAATATGAAAGCAAATAAATTGAATACAAGTAAACTGAAAATAAATGGATAGATTTGTTTACTTGTAACTCTTCCTCTTTGTTTCATTCATGTTTAAAAGGCAAATGCCTACAATAGCATTTCAGATGATTAATTAACACGACCAAGAGGGATTTATACCAGGAAGGGTAATGCAGTGGAGAAAGGGTAGCTCAGTAAAGAAAACAAATCTGTGGAAAACACCACATTAATAGAACAAAAGAAAAAAATGTCTAAACTGGTTTAACAAACTCTAACACCTTTCCTGCCCCAATTGCTTACAAAACTAAGAACTGAAGGGAACTTCTGCAACATGATGAAGAACATTTGTAAAAGCTCACAGCCAACACCATACTCAATGATGGACTGAAGTCTTTTCCCATACGATCAAGAACAAAACAAACAAACAAACAAACAAACAAAAAAGATTTCTACTTTCACCACTACTATTCGACATTGTACTGGAAGTTCTAATCAGAGCAATTAAGCAAGAAAAAGAATTATAGAAGTCACCTAAATTAGAAATTGAGCAAAAAAACTATCTCTATTCTAAGATGACATGGTCTCATATGGAGAAAATCTTAAACAATTCTTACGCACACAGACACACACACACACAGTAAGAGCTAATAAAATTCAACAAAATTTCAAGCTACAGGAACAGCCACAAAAATAATAGCAATGAACAATACAAAGAGGAAATTAAGAAAACAATCCACAGTGGCATCCAATAAAATAAAATATTTGTACACTGAAAGCTATAAATATTGCTGAAAGAAAGCAGAGAAGACCTAAATAAAAATGGTATGATGCCACAAATTCATAGATTAAAAGACTAAACACTGTTAAGATGGCAAAATAATCCATAGTTTAAATGGAAACTCTATCAAAATCCCAGTAGCATTTTTTGGGCAGGAGAGGGGGCAGAAAAGCCAACACTTGAATTCATATATAATTGCAAAAGGCCTTGAATATCCAAAACTATCTTGAAAAAGAACAAAGTTGGAGAACTCGCACTTCCCAGTTTCAAAACTTACAACAAAACTATAACAATCAAATAACTGAATACTATACAGACTTAAAGCTGAAGGAAATTCTGTCACTCATGACAACACAGATGGAATTAGAGGACACTACTCAGAGTAAATGTAAGCCAGGCATTGAAATACAAATACTGTATTATCTTATTTGTATGTAGAATCTAAAAAAGTTGATTACATAAAAACAGAGGACAGCAGTTACCAAGAGCAGGGAGTGAGGATAAGAGATGGGGAAAGAGGAGATATTAACCTAAGGGTACAAAATTTCAGTTAAAATGAAAGAATAAGTTTTAGAGATTTATTGCATCATATGGTGAACATAGTTAATATATTTCAAAATTGCTAAAAGAATTGAACTTTAACACTCTCATCACAAGAAATGACAAGCTAGTGAGATGATGGATGTGTTAATTAGCTTGGTTGAATCTGCAATATTTACATAAATCAAAACATCACATTGAACTTCAAAATATACACAATATTTATCAATTAAACAAATTAATAAATATTAATAATTTTTAAATAGTATGGTATTACCATTAGGATAGGCATATATACCAGTAGAATAGAATTCAGAGTCCAGAAATATACAGCTATGGCCAATTGATTTTCAATAAGGATGCTAAGGTTACTCAAAGGAGACAGAATAGTTTCTTCAGTAAACGATAATAGGACAAGTGGACATCTGTATGTAAAGGAATGAAATTAAATTCCATTCTTGAGTGGTTTCATATCACATACAAAAATTCAGTCAGAATGAAGCAATGACCCAACTATACAGCCTAGAACCATCAGACTCTTAGATGAAAATATAGGTGCAAATCTTTATGATCTTGAATTTAGAAATAGATTCTTACACAAGGTAACCAAAGCACAAGCATGGACCGGAGATATAGCTCAACGGCAAAGCAGCAAACGCAAGGTCGTGAGTTCGATCCCCGGTACAAAAAGTGACAAGTAGCAAAAAAGAAACAGATAAATTGGACTTTATTAAAGTTCAAAACTTCTGTGCACGAAGGATATTATCAAGAAAATGAAAAGACAACCCATAAAATGGAAGAGATACCTACAAAACATGTATCTGATAAAAGTCTAATGTACAAAATTCATAAAGAATTATTACAACAAAATTCAACAACAAAACAATTAACAACCCAAATAAAAATTGGTTAAATGACTTAAATAGGCATTTCTCCAAAGAAGATATATCAAAAATTACATGAAAATATGTTCAAGGCCATTAGTTACTAAGGAAATGAAAATAAAAGTTATAATGAGGTATCTCTAAAATGTACAGTACATTGAGGTACATTGTTATAGCCCCAGCTGGCTATAACAAAACAAAACCAAAATGGAAAATACTAGGTTTTGGTTTGGTTGTGGAAAAATTGGAACCCTCATGCATTGCCATGTGAATGTAAAATGGTACAGTCCCTGGAAAAACTTTGGAAATTCACTAAAAATTTAAACGTTTGTCTGATTCCATTCAAATGAAAGATCCAGGATAAAAGAGTAAGTCATCGGGGCGTGGTGGCACACGCCTGTAATCTCAGCACTCAGGAAGCTGACACAGGGCGATCCCTGCAACTTCAAGAACAGCCTGGGATACACTGTGAGTTCAAGGCCAGCCTGAACTATAGACTCTGTCTCAAAAAAAAAAAAAAAAAAAAAAAAAAAAGGAAAAGGAAATGTAAGTCATATTAGTGATTAGAGTGAGGGAAGTAGAAGAAAGGACTGTTTGAGAAGTATGGATTTTATTTTAGGATGATGAAAATATTTTGGAACTAGATAGTGGTGATTGTCACATAATATTGTGAATATACAGTCACTCACTTGTTCCCCCCAAAATAGTTAAATTAGGTCCTGTGACTTTGCCTTCAATTAAACAAAAATAGCAGCAAAATTTTCTGTCAATCAGGATGGCTTCAATCTATAATTTATATCATCCATAAACGTTTGAAGGTTACTCCTCATTTTTACTGCATATCTTCCGAGCAGATTCCTGCTGTCAAGGCCACTGCACGGTGAGGGAGCGGAATGAGTCCGCCACGGCTCAAGTCTGAATGCTAAGGAAGTGAAGCATTTATTGAGCAATTTTTTTCCTCCTTGAGATATATAAAAAAACATGGATTACCCTCAGAGTTCCTTATCTATTTTTTTTAACTTTTTGTACACAACAGAACATTCTCATTACATTCAATTTGAAGAGATAAAACTAATAACCAAGAAAAACAAGAAGAGGCTGAGCAGGACAGACGTGAACCGAGTCCATCCATCTCTACGGCACAGCAGTTCCACTCCTGGCCGGTGAGTGGCAGAGAAGAATTGGATACTAAAAAGGGGAGAGAACGTGTAAAACAAAATATTTTTTCTCAACTAATGATGTCATTCTTCCTTGAAATCCTGCCTCTGCAGGTCAAAGATAAACAACCTGTGGGAGGGGATGAGGGCCGGAAGAGAGTGAATCAAATGCACACTTGAAAGCCTAAAGTATCCTTTTTCCGCTTCCCTCCAAAAGACAGAGCCTTCCGTTTGGAATATAAATGTTTTTCTTAAAACTTTCGATAATTACAAATGTAAAGAAGAGCTTTTCCACAGTGGGGCTTCTTATCTGGACTGACCTGTAGCTCCTTCTGAAGGGGATGCGGGCCCGTTTCTCAGGATTTCAGAAAAGAACGCGTTAACGCGAGGGTGGGAGCGGGCCAGAGGAAGCTGAAATGTGTGCAGATGGTTTAACATGCAAATGCGCACACTTTCTTTTAGGTGGAGGATCAAGGTTTGGCTATTTTCAACCTCTTTTCCACTCCCCCTCTCTTCCCATCCCAGTCTGGCTTCAAGAGGATTGTAGATGTGACAAGGGCTTTGTGTAGGGAATTCAGGCGCGTGAAAGGGCCAAGGAGACCCAGTGGAGGGAACAAACTTTTGGGGGTCAGTGGGGTCACTTTAGAATAAATGTGTGGCATTGTTGGTATTAAGGACATGCTCTCAGCAGGGTGTCCAGAGCTGGGCACACAACTCCCAGGCCTGTTTATTCAACACTGAAATACCTAAGGACGGGTCTTGGGGAGAAAAAGGAAACTTCGCTGCAAAGGCCTGCACCTTCCAGCACCAGAACATTCCCTGGGAGCACAAAGACCTGCTTTTTTTCTAATGATAGAGAAAAAAGTGCCTGTGCATAACCCAAAATTAATTGATTAATTAAGCAGTACATTAAAAGAAGAGCTTCCTGTAGCAAGTTTTTTCTTTCCCTCTCACTCTCACTCTTTTCCCCCTCCACACATGGACAATCCAGGTCATTGAAAGCCTAAGCTAGAAACAGTTGCTTAACAGTGTTTGAAAACAGCCTTTGTTTCCATGGAAGTGGCACAGGCCCTCTGTGGTTTCCTTCCAGGAAACATTTGCCTACCTCAGAGGTGGGGGTTTGGTTTTGTTTTGTTTTTTGTTTTTTTATATGTGAAAATTAAATGAAAGAAAGTGCTTACCACGGTCTGAGCACATAGTTAGAGTTAAATAAATACTAGTTGTTGTTAGGACGTACTGCTCGTGTGTTTGTTACTCAGTCATGAAGAGGTCAGGAAGCGAGACGGAGGCTGCAGGCAGAGGCCGTCCCTGCGGAGGTGGAAATCAGATTAGAGAGGAAGGGGAGGGGTCACTGAGGTCGCAGTCGGAGATGTCATCCCTCAGGCAATTGAAAGATAGAGGGGGGGCATTTCAAAATCAGAGTTAAGGAGTAGCTCAAAAGATGAAAAAAGGAACGAATTTACCTATAGGCGCTCTCGTTCTGAATTTTTTAAAAGTCATGTGAATCTGCCTGGATCTGGCTTGGGGCAAGAAGACTAGGATACATAAAACATTAAAGAATGCAAGTGCTAAATGATGTCTTCTAGACTGTCAGAACTTTTGGACAGCAGTGGAGAAGACAGACAAGATTAATACGGAAAAACCCACTTTGAAATAAGGAAAAGGAAAATAAAGACATCATGTGAAGGGTTCAGTAAGAGGAGAAATGAGCTCTGGTTGGCACTGTCAGGAAGTCCTCTGAGAAGGAGGTACCTTGTGATGGAGAAAAGCGGAAAGGGAGGGGAGAGTGGTGTGAGGTCATGGGAGAGTTAGGGTGCTGGAGTTTGCGAAAGGAAGGTTTGGGAAGTTGAATTTAGGAGAGGAGAGAGAGTGTTGGCATGTAAAGAATGTACCAGCAGAGAGATAAGCTGAAAACCTAAGGCCATTGTCTGCAAGTAAGTGTGGGTCTCGGTATGGTATATGTGTTCATAGACTCGAGAAATTACAGTATTGGTGTTTTTAACGAATACACTCAATGAAAGTCCAAGAAAACATACTATAAATGACAGAGTAAGAGCTATTGATCACTTGCTGCTCCTCTCAGCCCTTGCCCCTACCCCCAGCAATCCAGATGGGAAGAACGCACCTCCAAGGCACAGGTGCCCAGAGACCTGTAAGGAATCTAGAAACACACTGGACAGTCACACTTGGGAGGCAACCTAAATGTCTACCAATAGGGGCTGCTAAGTGGTCATGCAAGCGCACCCTGGGAAGTGCAAACTGCAGCAAGGGTGGGGCCACACAGGATTGGGAAACTGCGGCTTTGAGCCTATTTTGTTTCTACATGTAAATTCTTACTAGCCCTTGAACAGAAAAAGGAAAAATGTTACAGAGGTGAGTAACTGGAAATAGAGGATACAAAAAAAGGAAGAGCAGATAACTCTATTTTTGTCATAGGAAACTATGTTGATTAGGGGTGTCACTGGAAGCAATGTGGAATTTTGGAAATGTTCCTATATCAAAGCTAAAGATAGCTTTAAGTAAGCCTATGTGGATTTAGAGCTGACAAATATTGGGTAAGTAGTAGTCTACAGACAGGGGATTATATTGGAGGAAGAAAGCCTTACAAGCTGTGAGTGGTGGGAATAAAGTGAATTATGGATAAAGGAAGGGAGTATAGTACAGGTTATTAATAAGACTTCTTGGAAAAACAGAATAAATGTTTCCATCCATTCTTGTGGTCCTTGGACTAAGATGACCCAAGAAGACTTGGAGTGGAATATTTGCCCCTCAGTTTTCCGCGACCCCTCACTATGCTTGCAGCACTCTGGGATACTCCTTCATCACGGCTCCTCCTTAAAATGATCCAAAGAGCCACTAACCAAAAGTGACAAGGAAGCCCAAGAGCAATAAGAGACCAACTGGTTTCATCTTGCGGAGAGATTTGAGTGAGGACAGAGTTGTAGCAAAGTGGAGATGAAATTAGGAGGAAGTAAAATTGAAATTTTGTGTATAGAGAGGAATAAACTGGTCCTGCTTGTCCAAACATAGCATGCAGTTTACAGACTTGTTATATTTTCATTGACTTTAGGTATAGTCCCCTAAATAATAAGCTCGTAGATTTTCTGCATCCATCTTGTCTCTTCTGATGCCATCACTGCAGTGAAAGAAAAGAAAAAATACTGGAAAGGAGGACGAGCAAGTCGGCTCAAAGGCTGTAGGACGGGTGATAATTACAAGTACTACAAGGGACCTTAGGTTTAACGCCCCCGAGGCTGGACGTTGAACCACAGCCGCCATTACATCTCACTGAGCAAAATGCCTGGCACTGATGAGGCGCTGGCCGAAAGAGTGAGAAGAGATGTAAAAGGCTTTACCCCCAGAAGGAGCAAGGTAAGAGGGGAGCACTTCTGGAACAACTGAAGCAGTTCTACCAAGTGAGAGTTTGCGAATATCCGTGAGGTTAAACAGGAACCCAGAGTCAAGCAGCAGCTCTTCCCAGCCACAGGAAGATTGTGGAGAGTGACTCCGCTCACGCCACTGTACAGAAGTGAGGAGGTGCAGGACGGAAGGCCACCCAGCACCTGACACGGGGAGTGACCACTGCAGCCACCTCTGTTCAATATGTGGAGTCAACAAACGAATTCTCCTACATCACCTATAGTGACTTATTTTGAATTCTCCTGCCCGTATGCCTTTACAGTGGCATCAATTTGTTCTGCTGTTTCACAAACAAATTAATTGTACTTCCATGTGCCAGGAAGGAATGTTAGTGATGCAAGACAAATAAGGTCCAAATGCCTGTTGAGAAGTAGAAGTACCTAGGTAGGCAGTGTGGAATTGCTCTGGTCTCAGGAACCCCACGATGCCATGGAGCCCAAGAGCAGACAGCTGTGGCAGTCACCGGGCTCCCACCACTTCTCCCACTGCTGGCAGTGTTGGTGGTGAGGCCTGAGCCGCTGTCAGTGTGGTGACAGAGAACAACACAACGGGAATAAGAGCCCTGGTGTATGTCCCCATCGCGGGAAAGGTGAAGGCAAAGGTGCTACAGTCTTCTCCCCCCTTAAAACCTCTACAGCACGTGAAGCCTTGGCTATAAACCCAGAAGAAGGCAGCATCACAATCTGCAGGGTAACCTTCTGCTAACAGTGTAGCTACTGAGACTCAGCCCAATCCAAGTCCATGATTAATGATGGTATCGCAATACTGCAAGCAAGAGGAGACCTCCACTAAATGGGTGTTGACTTTTAACAAAAGTCTTCACTCACCCAAAAGCTGACCAGAGGGCTGGCCAATGCAGAGCGTGCCAAATATCACTGACAGAGTGACAGCAGGGAATCAGAAACAGAAAGAAGGCCAGTCTGGGGCTGTGGTGGAAGGAGAATTTAACGGGAGAGAAATGGCATCATCAGTTTCAGGGTTTTTCCTTCTTTATATACGGAAAGTATATAGGCAGAGAGGTCTCATGGTTTGAATACAGGAAACTAAGGCCCTTACAGAAAGGGAAGTGTGTTCTTTAACATAGGTAAATTGGTGGTAGAGTCAGGACTTAATCTAGACCTGTCTTCACTACACAACAATTTTCATACCCACTTCCAAAGTCTGAAAACTCAAATGTATGAGTCTCTTTCGGTTTTTCCATTAACCATTTGTTCCTGAATTTTTATCAATAAGACTTGGTTTTTACTCAAGTAGAAGTCATGGGTAGGGTACTTTTGAATTTTTTTATATTGGAGAATGACTAATTCCTGCCTTAAACAACTTAACTGGATTGAATATGGTTGGATCATTCTTCCTTAGACTTAAAGACATTGTTCCATTTTCTTATAGTACTGAATGTGCTGGGAAAACTGAATCCTGCTTGATATTTTTTTCTAGATACATTTTTGTCTAGATAGTTTTTCTTCTTAGTATTGAGTTTCATTAACATAACCTGAATATGTCTAGTACTGACTGCGTACATTACTTTTTTTCTAAAAGTGATTTTTTAAATCTGCAGGTTCAGTTTTTTATTTAATGAAGTTTCCATTTATTTTATTTTCGTGTACATTTTCTTTTGTTGCTTGAGGCCTTTACTCTGAGAATAGCAATGACCCTTTCCAACTTGAGGATCCAAGAAGAATAGTATTGCACAGGGGCCTTGTCATCCAAGACTTTGGTAAAGCACGTGCTGTGGGACAGGGCACATAGCCCATCTGGTCTCATCTCTATCAGAAGCTATCTCAAAGTGAAATCTTTCACCATGAATCTACATCTAGTGACTGATACCAGAAGCAAGTTAAAGAACAGAAAGTCTAGTACTGATGTAACAACAACAAAAATCATTTTGTGGAAACTTCTGCTAAGAATGAGATCATTTTCTGTCAAGTTAAAACAATGTAGACAGTAGGAGCTATAAAATATTTGCTCTTTTCCACCAATTCTAACAAGAAGTTCTCAAAGACATAGAAGTAATATTGTAAGATTGATCTCGTTTACTACTCTATTACTGTACTAGTGTCCAGCATTGACCTTACCGTCCACTCTAAATCCCTAATATTTGCTAAACAAAACAGAAGTAATAAACTTGAACTAATAAATAAAGAAATGCACTATCTCCTATCTCCATGAAGACTACATAGTCCTTTCAAATATCATGCTCACTTTAATCTGAATCAATGTTTTTGTATAAGTAAGAGTGAAGCTCTGGTGACCCCCTTGGATTCTTTGGCTTCACGAAGTCCTACAGAGTCACTGCTCTCAGAGAGCCAGCCTGGTGGATCTGGGCAGTGCAGGATGGTGGGAGGGCGCAGAGTGCTAGAGTGTGCGCAAAGTTTGCATCTGCACTGCAGCATTAGCATCCGAGTGGCCTCCAACAGGTACCTTAGACTTCTCTGAGCCCTGATGCTCTTACCTGAAAATCTGAACTAATAACTCAGAGTAGTTGTGACCAAGAACGTAACAGGCATTTGGTCAATGGTGTCTACAATTATTTACGAATTTGGAATACACATTTCTGCCACCTTCAGCTTACCTAGAGCCTCTAGCACTATCTTTGTCACTTAGTGTGGAATGAGAAGGAGAAAGCAGTAATTCTGATGTCTGAAAAGTTGTATGTACTAGAGTTTCTTCCACTTGATTCTCCCAAACTGCTCCCCAATATCCAGTTTAGCTACAACAGCTATACCACAAACGTAAGATATAAAGCAGAGAAAACAGAATTGCTCGTTCTACCAGCTGATAGAAGGTTGCTTCCTTTTAAGAAGCATGAAGGGGCCTTACTAAACTTTCCCTCCTAGAGGATCTAATTGCTTCGATGAGTACAGACCTCATCACACATCTTGAGGGTCCTAAGATGTTTACAATCTCATGAGACTGATTCACTAAACTGCCTTCACTCAGCTCTTTAAAATCAGTTTCCAGATTTCAGCATCTCTGAGGTCCAGTTCCCTGTTTACAATTTTCTTATGCTCTGGAGGTGACTTTGTCCCAGAAACAGCTTCATATTGGCGCCCACCTTGGTGAGGGGATCGCTGAGTTCTGAGGATGTCAGCCAAGGCAGGGAAAAAACTGTGCTGATCAGGCAGACAGGTCACACTGTCTTCATGCTCAAGAAGGGGCAGGTACAGCTCATAGATGCCTACACCTGGGGTTAACACCAATCATATCTTGAAGCTTGCTGCAGAAAATTCCTAGAGGCATTGCTTGTAGAGAAGGAAATTCTGGTGGTCAGGTGCAGGATGGTGCCTCCACTGGTCACAAAGATGTTCAGTTCCCTCTTGCATTCATCACTTTTCAGTCACCAGAACAAAATATTTCAACACTGACAACTTCAAAGAAGAGACATCTATTTTGGCTTACAGTTTTGGAGGATTCCTTCCATGGTTGGCTGGCTCAGAAGCAGAAAGGGCATGATGGAAAGGCACGATCAAGGGAAGCTGTGCAATCTATTGCAGCCAGGAATCAGAGAAAGAAGAGAGGAGCTGGAAACAGAAATGCACCATCCCCGATCATGCCACAGTGACCCGCCTTGAACCAAGTCCTACCTTCTAACAGCACATGGAACTGCTGAACTCAGCGTATGAATCCATTGATAAGTACAACACTCCCATGATTTAATTGCCTTCCAAATACATGAGACAGTTACGAGACATTTTCAGTTTAAATCATAGCACCTCTAAAGAGAAAGAAACTTGGATGCTGTGTTCTAGGATTAAGGAAAGGCTCTCAAAGCTCCGACTGACATTTTCCTGTGGCTTTTCTTGGGTATCTGTTACGATTCAGACATTGTCCAATTCAAGGTGATACAACAAGCCGGGCGTGGTGGTGCACGCCTTTAATCCCAGCACTCGGGAGGCTGAGGTAGGAGGAGCATTGTGAGTTCAAGGCCGGCTTGGGCTACAACGCGAGCGCAAGGCTGGCCTGAGCTACATAGTGTGACCCTGCCTCAAAAAACTAGGGCTGGGAGTTTGGCTCAGTGGCTTAAGTGCAACCCCTGGCAGGTGTGAGGTTGTGAGTTTGATCCCAGATGCCACAAAAAACAAACAAAAAACCAAGGTGATACAACAGCAATTGTGGATGATGAAGGCCATATATTTCATGAAATATATATTCTAGTCATGGGCATGGATGGATACATAACACATAAACTCAAAGTTGAGACATTTCCAGTGGCTTTTAAGGGTGATATAAAGAACTAACTCCAATCAACAGGGTAAAGTATACTCAGGTGACCGCTTAGATCCAGTGTGGAGGGATGGCTTCATGGAGAAAGAGCTGAGATTTGAAGGAGAAAGATCTAGCCATGTGAAGGCCATAGGGAAGAAACAGCATCTAAAAGGACCCTTGAGTGGAAAGGTTCAGGGCAGGGATGAGCTTGAAGTACACAGGGGAGCCCAGTAGCAGCCCGGGAACAAGGGAGAGGGCAGCAATCAGGGACAAGGTCGAGCAAGATTTTCTGAGGCACCATAAGGGTGTGTGTGTGTGTGTGTGTATGTGTGTGGGTGTGAATTTTCTTTTTAAAATTTGGTCTCCTAAATGTGGCCTGGAGTAGAGAAAAGTGGATAATGTTAGCTCAGAGGGCGATGCTTCGGTCTGGGTGTGATTTATCTCCTGATTGCTCATGCAGTGGAGACTTCGGCATCAGCAGTGGGAACTGCAGAAATTTAAAGAGGCGAGGTCTAGTGGGAAGACTTCAGGTCATGGCAGGGATGGCCTCAGATGGGCAGTGGGATCTCAGTTCTCTCTGGCTTCTAGTCCTGCGGCGCGATCTTTCCTTCCACACACGTTCCTGCCTTTGACCTCTGCCCTGAAGTGACGGTGAGGGAGGGGGTGCTGTTTGGATTTCCCAACCTCTACACTGTGAGATAAAATAAACCTCTTTTCTTGCCAGTCTCCAGCATTTTGTTAAAGTAATAAAAACAGACTTACGCAAAGCACAAAGGAATGAATGAGAATAGAGAAATGCTAAGGGGCTGCTAGAATTAATACCAACCTACATCAGAGTTTCAAATTTAACCCAAGTCTACGTATTTTTGTGTTATCTAAGCCTCTGAAATAATCTTCATAAATAGATATACTTCCTGCAGGGGATCCTAAGTGATGACCTAGGTTTCCTCAGGTACCAGCTACGGAACAATTTCCTGGTCACAAGTGTTAAATGGGTAGCTTAGGAGAGAGGTGTAGTTAGCAGCTAAGGTTTGGATCCTGTTCTCCTCTTAACCGGGGTATCTCAGTCAAGGGCTTTGCCTCCTGGGGCATTAATCGTCTCATCCACGTAAGATCAGTGTGTACTAAATAATCTCTAGAGCCCCTAACCGAAGTTTGGATCTGTGTCATTCATTCACATTACATCTGGCCCAAGTTCAAACTGCCTGTGTTAAAGAAAATGAAGCGCGTTTGATATCTTTTACATACAAAGGTTTATAAATAGCTGAGAAAGCCTTATGCCAGCCTATGAATCATGATGGATGAAATAAGTAAATATTATGCCAGGATTAACAACATCCCATATATAATTCATTCCAAACCTCTGTGTGGAAGAAAAGCCTTAGTTTCCTCTCTTAGTCCCCAAATCTCCACCATCCCAAATCCAGCAGACAGACATTCGCATTTTCACAATTCCCAGAAACTGCAAAATGAAGAGAAAATAGGTTCGCACATTTTGTTACCTGGCAGCCCGAGTACAAAAGCAGGGAAACGCCTGCAGCCATCAGGAAGTTTCAGACCATTGCTGAGGACGAGGCGCCCTCTACTGGTCAGTTTCACAGAGCGTCACCCAGAGCGGGTAGGTGTTGATTCCGGGACGCTTGCTTCCCAGGGTACCTAAAGTGCCGATGGTTTGTCTTCAGAGATTTGATGCTGGAAAACAAGTCCAAACACGACCGAACTTCAAAAGAAATCTTTTCATGCTTCTTGTAGGACATCTTAAAAATTTTGTAACAGAGGCGAGCACATAGCACCCTGGAATCAAAGATGACAATGTTTGTAGAAGTTTTCCAGGTGGGATGTTCACGTCTGTCTAAAAGTAAAATATTATTAGAATTTAAGAATATTTATTTTAAACATTGTGGAGTTTGGAATGAAAGTAAAGAGGTGTAGCGTCCCCTGGTGGAAGTGAGGAGCATCTTGGTGACTAAGGAGCATGCACATGGTAAAGATTTTGCCACCAGCTTTTGGGCTATGATCTAAGCCTGGAAGGTGCCATTGAGTGGTGAATAATAGTATAGAATTCAGAGTGACATTTACCTTGAATTCCAGTTCTGCCTTCGTTGGAGAAGTTATTAAGATCCCTACTGTTTATGACCATTAATTTCAAATTTCCTCCATTGGCATCTTCGTATTCATCCCATAGGAGCACCGAAGACATGTAAAAATACTAGAAAAAGTTACAGAATTTATCTATTCATTTCTAATTTATATTTATTGAGTGACTTTTCGTTGGAATTTTGGATTCAGTGCTTAGAACAATGAATTAGACATACGTTCTGTTCTCAGAAAGTAAAAATTCCAGGAGAAAAGAAAAGATGCTCAGACACGTGTTTGTCCAAAGGCAGAAAGGCATCAGTGATGACAGAGAAACACGTAATTAATGCAAATTCTCAAAAGAGAGATGATTTCCAGTCTTGAGGAATCAGGAAAAGTTTCTCTCAGTGTTACACCATTCCTATGATTTCTGAAGTTGCCCTAGCACCAGTGTTGACCACACGCAAAAATAAAATTCAGTGGCTTAGTAATTTTGTTTCATAGCTTGGGAATGTTAATCATAATGATATTTTTAAAATATGACAATTACCAACTGCCCAGGGGAAAGAACATTGTATAAGAAAGAAAGTAAATTCATAGTACATACACTACTTGGCTCAGTAATCAATAATATAATAACATAGATACAAACTAGTGAATTACCCAAAAAGTATGATGTAGTTACACTGGGAGGAGAAAAAATAATGGAAGTGCATGTGGGTGTAGAAGAAAATTGAATGATTTCAATAAAAAGTTAATAATGTCTAAAATTAAATAATATTATAAACATATTGTTTGGTAATATGGAAGTTTAGACTTGAATCACCTAAAATTGACATGTTACGAGGTTTAGAGAAGGGATAGGACTTGGAACAGTAGGTTATACCATGGTTGTTTAACTTTTTAGGCATGCATATGTGCTTCATCAAGTGAATTTTTAATGATAAAGGATGAGGGGGTGATGTAGTGTACGTTTATTTATTCATTCCTTGAGTTGGTGCGTTGTTGGCTGGTGAGTCGTGTTCTGTCTGTCCAGCTTCTCCTAGTGGTTATTCCAGGAATGCACTCTTATTTGTCTCAGAACATTTTACTCCTTTAAGCATGTGGAACAGATTACATTTTCTTTGATAAGCTTATCCCTTGAATCAAATCAGTTAGTCCAGATTTGGCATAAAAAGAGACAAAAACAGGAGAGAAAAAATGTCACACAGAGACAGAATGAGAAAGCAAGAATCTGAGCGATGCTGAAGTCTCTGCTTCCGTTTACGTCTGAGAACTGGCTCTGCGCTTGCTTTTCTGATATTTTGTTACTGCTTCATTTTATATGGGCTGCTTCCTACATCCCTTACACTCTTTCCTTCAGAGCTAATTTGAGATGATGGGAGCGTATCGTCTCCTGAGAAGGACAGTGACACACTCCCAGCCTGAAACGGCCTCTGGGTATCAGCTGCAGTCTCTCAAATGTCCTTAAGGGACGTGTATGGTGGCACAGTGGGCGGCTCTAAGTGTGGTCTGTCCTGTGCCCAGCAGACAGTCTCTCAGATCGGCTCCTCTAGAAGGAATCTTGAACCATAAGGCAGGTAGGGTTAAACTGAGAAAAGGCCTCACAGATGAAAAACAGACCTGTAAAGGAGGGGACAAGTCAGCAGTGATCCCGGAGTCCTGCACACGAAAGCCCATACAGAGAGTACCATGACACCTTTAGAGACATCAAACGTGCGGCTCCCTGCCCTCACCTCCTCCTGCAAGCTTACCTCCTGTTTCTCTAAAATTTGTTTGGAGCCCAAATCTCCATAAACATTGGACATAAAGTCACAAAGATGATTGGTCACTGCACCTACATTCTAAAATGAAATGCAAAGGAAAAAGATGTCAGATGTGTGAAACAGAGCTGCACTGCATGAAAACCATCTGAATATTTCTTTTTGGCAAATGAAAATAAAAGAAAGAGAAACAAGAGACATAATTGCTGCTGTAAAAGGAATTAAATCCATGCTTGAAGATGTAGATAGAAGGGACGAAAGGAAATGATGAGAGAGGTAATGACAGATATGGAAGGCTAGGAACTAAGATCAGGGAAGGAAAGACTGGGATAAACGAGGCATACATAATTATCAAAGGAAAAATACTCACATCAGGCCCCAGTTCTCCAAAGTTTAAAAATTGACCTACATACACAGCTTGTGACTCCTCATGCTATCCCAGGTAAAATAGAATTAATATGTTCATTTAGTTCTGGAATAACGTTTAAATTAAAGTAAACAATATGTCTTGAAAGCACTTCAGAAAAAAAAAAGGTTTATGTATGAAAGAAAAGGGGAAAAAATAAAACTAAGCTGACTTTTAACCTCTTCTCTCGGCCACTCGTGTTGCTATAATAGAGCACCATCCACTGGCCCTGGAGGTTCTGAAGCACAAAACCAAAGTGCCAGCATCCAACAAGATCCTTTCATCACATCATCCCCTGCTGGAAGGCAGAAAACCAATGGAGCATGACAGAGCAAGTGAGCGGGAGGGGACTAAAGTCACTTCTGTTAAAATCCCGCTCTTAGAGAGCTAACCCACTCGCAAGAGAATGACTGTGATCCAGCAAGATGACCTAATCACCTCCTTCTCAGGCTCCACCTCCCAACATTGGAGAGTAAAATGGGTAGAAGGGAGGGGGGAGGATTGGGAAAAAAAGAGTAATCAAAACATATCATGCATGGCTACAAATTCCTGATGATGATTATGGTCATTATGTATGTGTATCTAAAATGTTCCAATAAACTGAATTAAAAATAAAAAAGTTTTCGATGTCCACTTTGGAATCACATTTAAACGACAGCACTTATCATTGGCACTAATGCCACATGACACCGTGGCAACACTTGCAGAGTGTGCAGAAACAGCTATTGAACACAAGTTGTCTTTTATAAATGGAAGCAGTAAAAAGATATTTTTACTAAACAAGAACTCAAACAAGATCCGTGGAAAACAACTGTTTGAAGAGTGACTCCAACCACCTGGGGAATACTGAAATGTTACAAGCTAAAATGTGGGTAAGTCATTGTATTAAATTTGATGGGGTTCAGCAGTAAATTTAAGTAAACAAGGCCCATATTTATCTAGTTCTCTCTAGGAAAAATGTAAATCTAGTTATAAGAGTGAATCTAAAGTCAAAACATCTGTTCCTTTAAAAATAATGTAAAATTCATGATTTCATGAAAAAACCTAGTTTAAAATGTCAGCTAATATTAACAAAGACTAAGAAATGAGAGGAGAAGGAGGTCTGTGTATTCAAAGGTGGTTTCCCTCTTGACTCTGAGAATTACTCACTGTGAAGCGATAGAGAGCTTTTGAAACATGAAAAGATAAACATTAAAAATGTAAAAGCAAAGAAAACATGGCCCATAAAACAAACAGAAATCACACATGAAACAGCATAAAAGACTATTTTAAAAATGTAAAACTATATGTTAGAACATGAACTAGGCCTTTTTGTGCTAATGAATGCTGATGTTAAACACCTCTCTCAGAAGCCAAAGACCTGCAAATTATTTTCCCAGCATCCAGTCAATTATTGTCTGTGAGGTGACACCCAAAAAAAATGGTATCCAGAAAGATAAAAGTAAAACTTTGGACAAAATTCATCAATCAAAACCAAACAAAAGAGAATAAGGCTGTAAGCATAAATGTCAAACACGAAGTTCAAGACAAAAATATTGAGGTAACAAAAGTTCACATCTTTGGATAATGATGCAAACTTTTATGAGGTAAATAAAATAGCCAGGCACATTAACTAAACCTCTAACAAGTAGGCATGAAGTGATAGTTGGAGACATCTTGCTGTTAATGAGAGAGCAAACAGGCAGAAATTAAATGCATATAGAGAAAAAAACAAGATTAATTCAATAGATTAACACTGATACTTTCATGAATGAGGAATATATCTTAACATTCAATTGAATACAGTTTTTAATTGAACAGTTTGGATTGCACACAACCATTGCAAATTCTTAAAAAGCAGTAGTGCATCCTCCTCCTATATCACCTTTCCTGACCAGAGAAGAGTAAAATTAAGCATAAATCACCAAAGTGTTAATCCATAGAAACGGCAATTTTAAAAATATTCAACTAATTACCTCAGGGTACAAATACAACAATTGTAAAATACTCAGAATATAAATGGGCCATTACATATTGCTATCTGATATTTTAAAAATATATCAATTTAAAATATGTGTGTGGCTACTATAGAATGATCTAGAAAGAGACACATCATCGTATTAAGGGAAATTTAGTTTGGGTCATGTTTGTGTATTTCAATCTCTATTGGCATGCATTGTTTTTCTGTATGGAACAGCTATTTTGGAGAAGTCATTTCAACATTTTTGAAATTGAAAAAGTTGATGTGAGTTCAGCCTTCCATATAAGTTTTTGAAGTAGAAGACAGAAACTGTCATTTGGAAAGATAAATCTTCTATCAGCACAGATTTGGAACAAATATATAGTCAGTATTCTCTATGAACCAGTGAACTAATCTAAACATAATTAGTTCAGATTGAGCAATATTAAGGGATATGTTCACTCATATAAATTGTGTTATCTTTTAGGAATGAGATTAACCTAGAATTGAACAATTCTTTTCCCCAATTTGAACTTAAAGTGCTCTGTGATTAAAATATATAGTCTTTCTCCAAAAAGATACATACAGCCGTCCCTCAGTATCTATAAGGGATGGTTCCATGATCCCCCACGGATACCAAAAATCTGCTGATGCTCAAGTCCCTTTTATAAAATGGCACATCATTTCTATATAACCTCTGTACATCTTCCTGTGTACTTTAAATTATTTTTTTAATTGTTTGTGATACTTAATACAATGTAAATGGCATGTGAATAATTGTTACATTGTACTGTTTAGGAAATTATGACAAGAAAAACGTCATATTCAATACAGATTTTCTTTATTCCTTCTGTGGTCAGTTGTACCCACAGATGCAGAAACCACAGATGCACAGGCACTGACTCTGTGTTCTTAGCCAGATGATTTTTCAAATTCCAGCCTCTGACTGGGAGGTCAGGGACCTTGGCCAGAGCAAGGTTGTTTGATTCAGGGCTGGTCTACGTCTCTACTTGTGCCCTCTCTGTGACAGTTAAGGAGTGCAGGAGAAATGAGAATTATAAGGACTACAGAACTGGGTAGGTAGGAGTGAACACCACTGAGGTTTTGAAAATGAGAGGCTTAGGACAACAATCAATAGTAATTTGAAGCAAAATGTGAAAGCCAGAGGACTTCGGGGCACCAAAGAGATTCGTTTTTTATAGCTGGGGGACCAGGCTCAGGACCTACTTGTAAGAGCAGCAGAACTCTAGAAAAGGTTGAATTCTCAGCCCCAGTAAGTTTCCCACCTTCATAGAGAAGGATTGGGGTGCTGAGTCTTTGCAGTGGACAGTTACCGACTGCCTTAGGGGAGCCTTGAATTTTCCAGGTCTGCGGAAACGGACTGTTCCTCCTTGTTAAAGAACAGTACTTCTCCGCTTCGGTCTGAAGCTGCTCAGAGACCTCAAGCGAGACAAAAAGAACCACTGTACCGCATTACAGACTCCCTGGAACTGGACTGAATTGGACTGCTAGAGGCCCGGATTAACTGTGCCCGGAAGGCTGCCCGTGTCACTGCGTGACAACGCCCGGAAGGCTGAGAGCGGGCTTCCCGTGCCGCGGACGCTAGACCACATCCAGTGAGTGAACAGGGACGTTTTCCCTGCATTAGACTTAAATTGGGCAATGGTGTGATCGTGCTTTGAAAAGTAAAAATGTCTGATGATCTCCAAATGCTAGGGAAGGGTTAGAATTAGGGGTCATCAGTGGAAGAAAGTGGTTCTTGTCAAAGTTGGAATCATCCTAGGATCAGCAGCAGCTACAAGAGAAAGAAGAGAGGGACAGTCACAGGTGTGAAACTTCAGCCACGGGCCCTGCAGCAGAGGGATGGGCGCTCTGAAAGGTAAAGGGGATCCGGGAGAAGTGCCAGTAGCGTCTACTACACTTTACCCATTTACCTCTCAGCTCTGTGTCTTTGGGGCTCTCAATTCTCTCCATCTGGATACAGCTTTTCTTGGATTCTGATTGGACACAATTCCTAGAAAAAGCTTATAAGAACAGCGTGAATCACAACCCTGATTTTGTACTTGATCTCAAGGTTTTAACTGATCTTATCTGTTTTCTTCCTTACTGCTCATTTAGGCACAACTGGATATGGAATTACCAAGAGGTAATTCCCAGTGGATCACCTCCCTACCTGCACCATTTAGCAGCAATTCTACTTCCCTGTGATGATCAAGCCAAAACCCTTCACAGTACACATGGTAACTATTTTTTGACTGCTAGTCTACTGGCATCAGGAACCCAAAGTGACCATATAAGAGCTGTAGCTTTAAGTTATGTGAAACTCTTACTGTGTCATTTGATGGAAGCACAGGCCTTCTGGGAGCCAGGATTGGATATTAATAGACTCAGAGGTATGCTGGGGATCAAATCCAGGACTTTGGATATGCTAGTAAGCACACTACCACTGAGCTACTTCCCCAGCTCCACGCATATATATTGTTTAAGAAGGTCACTGGGAATGATAGTTGAAATTTGTTTGTTTGTTTTTTTTTCACTTCTATTGCTCAGCCCTTAGACCTATATGTTTCATGCACTGGGGACATAACGTCAAAGAAATGCCCATCTGTAGAGAATATCATCTAAAGTTTGATGCCTCAGCTGCACTTCAAAGAAGCCATTCTACTGCTCTAATAGGATGGGTGCTTCTGAATAGTACAGCATGTGGAAAACACACCTTTTCTGGCACCTTGGAATGAAGAGTTGCTACACAAAATCACCAACTGGAAGATCAAGCCCTCTAAAGTAAGTTTTTCAGTAATCATGCTAAGGAACTGCAGTAAGAAAAGGAAAACTGTTATCCAGAATATATACGTCAATCCTAGTGGAGATGACTCGCTCCTTCCTGAATAGAAGGGGCTCAGCATAATGGAATGGCCAACTGTAGCTAGTTGATGGGATGATTCCATTTAGGTGCTCTTCTTTGATTTCTACTAGTACTTATACATTAAGCACTCTAGACTGGCAAATATCAGAGTATAACCTCCATTTCTACTATCATAGTAACATAATTCATGCACTTATTAGCAGATAATGGAGTGGCTAAGGACAGCGGCTGGCTGCCATTAACTAGCTGTACCAACCTGTTCAGTTGAGTATTTAGTGTCTCTTCGTCAGTGGTTGTTCTGTAGTGGGTAAAATGCTGTACAGAATCCATCATATTCAGCCCTATCTTCACATATCCACCCGTATGCTTCCCCAGATCTTATCTCACCTTTCAATTTTGCATCTCCCACACCCTGAACTACCTAACCGTTTGCATTGGCCATGAGTCCATATGCATTCTAATGTCAGTCAATCCTCTCTCCACACAAGATGGCTGATCATGAACCCCACCTGGAGCTCTGCCCACTTGAAGGATTTCTTCTCATTCCCGTTTTTCAGAACTGCCCTTAAGTAGGGCCAGAATATGAAAGTTAATTTTCAGTTTACATAAACCTACTAAGCTGACTGCATTTGTATATGAAGTGCAGGAGTTTTCCTCCTCAGCTAGCAGCCCGTTGGAGACGATCCGTAAGGTGACAGGTGTGAGCTGAGCGGGAGGTATTGGTACAACACAAGGAAGTGGTGTGGAAGTCTGGTGTCTGGGCCACCTGTGCCCTTGGACCTTTTCCAGCTCAACCCAGAATGTACCCCCTTCTGTCTCACCGTGTCTTACCCAACCTCGTGAGTTGGTGAGTCTGACAGTTGCTAGTTTATGTGCGACTCTGACTCTACAGTCATTTGATGTCAAATGTTTAGCTGTTCTATATCTATCTCTAGCAGACAAATTTGTGTGTGTGTCTGTGTGTCTGTGTATAGTCTCTGCTGCAGATGGTATGATTTTGTTCCAGAAACTAAGACTTTATAGGAAAATTAAAAGGCAGGATAAGATCTGGGGAAGCATACGGGTGGATATGTGAAGCTAGGCCTGAATATGATGGATTTTGTGCAGTATTTTACCCACTACAGAACAACCACTGACGAAGAGACACTAAATACTCAACTGAACAGGTTGGTACAGCTAGTTAATGGCAGCCAGCCGCTGTCCTTAGTTTCCATGGGTTTTCTAGTGGGCTTGCTACAGACTCCACAAAGCATCCCAAATACCAGGGCTGCTTATGCATAGCCCGAATTCGCTTCAGAATCCTTTCTTGTGATGGGCACTACTAAACTTCAGCATTACCAAAGAGTCAAGAGCATTATTCCCAAGGGTGTAAGATGCTGGGTCTAAAATCTGAAGAGATACTCTACTTGCTGACAGTGCTGGGTAGTGCACTATGTAATAATCTGTTGTTCACATTGAAACAATCACCCATTTTGTCCCAGAACACAGGACTCCCGAAGATTTAACTAATTTGTCAACCCTATAAATCTTTATAGGGTTTATCTTTCTCCTTCTAGGGTACTGCATGTGTCCTGCCATATCTCACTTATCAGGTTCAGCCTACATGGTATCAACAATGTGGGCTAATGTGGTCATCTACAAAATGCCCAGATGGCCTAGATCCTTTCAGACAATATAGTGACATAGAGAAAGAAAATTAACATATCTCTGGGGCGAGACCATGAATGTATACTGCTATTCATCCTTTATGAATGCAAATTGCTTCTGTCCTTCTGTTTGATGGGTTTTGAAAAGAATGCATTTGCCAGATCAATAGGTTCATGCCACTTACCAGAGCCTCTAATAAAGACACCACTTCCAGCCCAGCAGCTGCAATCGGCTGTACTATTTGGTTAAGTTTGCAGTAGTACCCTGCTATTTTCCATGGTCAATCTGGATGGTGCAGGACTACTACCTCTGAATCCCTGAAAGCATTGAGACTGACACAAAGCTACCAGTTCCCCAAAGATGTGATCCTTGTTCTATATTTTACTGTCTTAGCTGGAGGTTGGGAGGGTGGTGATTCAGGGGCTTCCTTTGGCCTTTCTCATTAAGTGGCTCTGAATTTATAGGTTACTGCCTCTATAAGGATTTTGCCAATAACCTAGTATGTCCATTTCCATCACATATTCAGGACCTAGGAAAATGATCACCAGGTACACTGGATCCAGTAATTACGGTGAGAGGGACCTGAGTCAGGTCACCATCTGATGTCCTGCATGGCATACCGCCCTTCTGCTTTTACCCTATCAGAGGATAGGGTGGTGTTTCGGATCTCTAGGTTCAGCTTCAGCTTGAACCTTGTATCTAGCAACCGTCAAATGGCAAACAGTACAGATATTCTCTTTTTTTTCCCACGTGATGTTGTCTGAGCAAATGGTCAATGATCTCTCAGAGAACTGAGGAAATCAGGTTATTTTCTATTGCTGTCACAGAGTATCTGAAATGTGAGATTTATTTAAAAGAAGGACATTATTTTGGCTCACAGCTTTAAAATTTCAAAAGCAAGGCGTCATCATCATCTGCTCAGCTTCTGGAGAGAGCCTGCGGTAATTCTCTCGTGGAGAAAAGCAGAAGAGCGAGTGGGCACGTGCAGAGAGCGGACCTGTGAGGCAGCCTAGCTTGGTAACAGTTCACTTTCGCAATACCCCGCTCTCATGAGAGCTACATTAATCCCTTCGTGAGGGCGGAAGCCTCATTACCTAATGACCTCTGAAAGGTCCCACAACCTCTCAGTGCCGCCGCATTAAGTAATTTAGCCTCAATATGAGTTTTGGTGGGCTCAAACCACATTGAAACCACAGCACATATTTTTCATGATGTCACACAGTCTTTGTTCATGGGGATCTGGCTTGTCCTTTAGGCAGCCACCACTGACCTTTTAAACAATCCTGATGCCCTACACAAGTGAATTCCTTATCATCTCAGTAAATGACCTAACCCCTGGCCCTCTTGAGAAGCACAATTAGAATAGCCAGTATATTTGCTGACCTTATGTAGTAGAGCTATTCTAGCACACACTTCTCTGGGTCTTTGACCCCTTCTTCTAAGTTTGCCGTGGCATGCTGTTTTATTTAATATGCATTACTGCTTTTTCCAAGCTTCCATGCATCACCCAGGCAAAGAGTTAGAACTTGTTCTTAGCACCTGAAGATTCCCCCTTTCCCTTATTTAGTGTGATATTCTTCTCTTTAGTTCAACACCCTTAAGATTTGCTATCAGGCATATCTCCCAGGTTCTGCCAGCAACTTATACCTGTATCTGTGTAGCTCCCTTGGTTTCTAAAGCCTCCCTGCTTTGGAAGGCTAGCACTTCCTCAGTTGACTCATACTGAGATTAACTTTGGTCATTGATTTGGCTATCAGGATGAGAGTTAGGAGTAAGTATATTCTGAGAAGAGTCAGCATTAACTTAATTTTCTCATTTGCAACCTCTACATAGCCTTTAGGGAAAGGGCAGAAGCATTGTTCTTTAACGAGAGGAGAAGTGCACAGCTGCAGACCTAGAAAATTCAAATCTCAGCTAGCATCTGCCAAAACGTTCCCTCCAAAGTCTTAGGGGCCTACTCTTTCTCTATCAAGGCCTTAATTCCGGTATAGAAAGCCTGCCAGAGCAAAGAATTTAATCTTTTCCAAAGTTCTTCTACTTTTAAAATTCGTCTTGAGCTTATCCTTCAAAGGACCAGTTCTCCAAACACAGTCATGAGAGTCTTACAATGATAGAAAAAGTTGCTCTGACTTTCGCATTTTGTTTTGAATTACTGATGATCACCATAAATCTCTCCTTTTCTCTCTTCAAAACCTCAGTGACGTTCAACCCTAGTTGCCCAATTTCACAAACCTTGTAATTACCATTTTATTGATATCATTCAACTGTCCAAAGCAGGGTACAAGTGAAAATATATCCTTTTATTCATATCTTATCCCAGATCACTACAGGTGGGAATCTTCATAACAGACTATACATGCCAGGGACTGTGAGTTCTCTACCTACCATTGTTTTGGCAGTAGTTTCTAGGTGACCCAATTCCAGAATTCTGTCCTTAGATGGAATGCTTTTTTGGACTACTTCAGATACTAAGTGTCTTAGATTTCCTAGTAGCAGGCCAAAGATAGAGATTCATGTACCCTTAAATTACTGAGAGAGTGCTCTTCAGAAAAATACATGTGAGTGAAGGAAGTGAGATAAATTAGCAGAAGGAGCTAAGAAAAATGTGGTTTCAGATGAAGTCTAATATTGCTGTAGTCCATGAGTGTTCTGGATTATTATTTATATAATACAACTGTCTATCCTTGAGATAATTTTATAGGTTATTTACAGAAGATTATTAATATACATATAAGAAAGAAATATTTTCCTTAACACAAAAATGAAGAATAAATATTAGCTCCTAAAAGACTTTTGTGCACCTTGCCCCAGTACACGGGTGGAAGCAGCTAATCAGTGAAGAGCAGCATGACGGTACCAAATCACACCTTTGTACTGCAGACACCACAAAGCCCAGCACGGTGTGGGTGATGTCATGCCATGAATTACAATTACATCATTGCTAACTGTGTGACCTTGGACAGATTATTTCTCTTCTCTCATCAACTGAAAAGTTATGGATGGGAAAGGTACCTAGTTCAGAGGATTGCTAGAAAATTGTATAAAACAGCACATGTGAAGGGTTATCTGGTAAGCCTTCAGCAATATTTGTTTTCATCCTCACTATCATCATCACTATTTTTCAAATCAATTTGGAAGTGAAAAAAGTTTTATTTAAAAAGAAAAATGGTCACAGAAATTAACCCTTCTTCATAATCCCTCACGAATGAGGAAAACTTTCTAAATAATGTAGACAAAGGAATAGACTTATTGAATATTAATCATGTAATCTAGTGGATGAACACTGTTCGATTTATGCCAACGAAAACCAGGTAAGATATATCGCTCTGGTATGATGCTTTATTTTGGAGTCCTGACTGTGAATTTTACTGACTTTACATTTGCCTGAGACTCAAGCTACGATAACCACCTTCATATTCTCTGAGGCAAGCTACCCAGCAGCTAGGAGAAAGGGTGAAATAGATGTCCACTTACTTTGATAAGTCAAAAGCTAAGGCAACGTATGTAGATGTGGTAAAGCAGGAAGGCCGTGGGCAGGAAAGCAGTAGAGTTGGGATCCAGGTTTCAATTTAACTACGTTGAGGTTTCCTTTTTTGTTTGTTTGTTTTTTATTAAATTTATTAGTAAAGTTTAGATATACATAATGGTCATAATCATCATATGGAATTTGTGCCTGTATATGACATATGTTGATTCCTCTTTTTTTCCCAATCCCTTTCCCTCCCTTCAACCCCTCTTCCCTACCTTATTTACAAAACTTTATTTCCATTTTATTTTTTTATTGTTTTTTTTTCTTTTTCCTTCCTTCCTTTCTCCCTCTCCCTCTCTAGTTCTTCTTTGCTTTTGAACAATTTCTTCCTATTTCACAATGTCTATTATACATTTTGGTCCTTATTTACTCTTTCAGTTTCTCACACTAGAGAGACAACGCAATAGTTACACATGTCTGTCCTATTTATTTCACTTGAGTATGATCTCAAGGTACATTAATTTACCTAGAAATGTCTCAAGTTTATATTTCTTTATGACTGAGTAGTACCCCAATGTATATTAAAAAACCCTTTTTATCCATTCGTCTAGTGATGGGTGTGGGAGACAACTTAAGTGGGTCCCCTTGAATGCAGAACAATTGCTGCAACATTGATTATATTGAGACTTATTTCCTTATGTTGATATATACAGAGCTAACTATGGTATTTCCTTCTCTCTTCAATTGGCTCTAAGCATTGCAAATAAAGCTAGCTGAGGTACTGATACGCAGTCTCTAAAGCCATCAGACAGTGTCCTATTTCCTCCCAAAGTGACCTTTGTAAAATGTATAAAGCACAGTGGGATGGCAGAGCCAGTGAGCTCTGGGAATGTCGACTGGGGATGAGCCTCGAGAAAGAGGCTGTGAGATCCCAGGGCATAAAGTTTGCATATCAGAAACTGAAGCAGCAGCCTCCTAAAACAATTCAATTGCTATCTTGATTGGGTTGTGCAAATTGATCCCCCTTCATATCTTTGTCTCTGCATTTTGCAGATACCTTTCTCACTACCTAGCCAGCCAGCTCAAGTTACTTGTGTAGTTCCCACCATCCTCTCTGTCACTCATCCTTGAGCTACCCCCTTGCTTCACTACTTAATAAAATCTGGGAGAAGCCTAGGATAAAGGCCTTTGTCTGCATATCCTCATGAGGATTGGACTCAGGACCCCTTGGCTGCCCTTAACCTTGAATATATCTCGGAGTCTCTACTCTTGCCATGAGTTGCATTGGAGGTGGTAGATTGGAATTAACTTGCCGGGATTCCAATAACGTCTCAATGGAATTGTAAGTATCTTCTTGGATTGTGAGGAAGACTGAAAAAAGGATTGCAATTCTTGGATTACCGTACTCAGTACCAGGGATTACAATAGATGGGCATTCAGGTTGTTTCTGAGATTTAGCTATTACAATTTGTGCTACTATAAATATGGGTGCACATGCATCGCTTTGATATGATGCTTTCAATTCTTCTGGGAAGATCCCCAGAAGTGAAATCACTGGGTCAAATGATATATGGAATATGTTAGAGGGAGAAGAGAAGAATTTGAAGTTAGAAATTTCTGGGATTAAATCCTAGCCCTACTCCTTTGCAGGTATGTACTTTTGGAAAAGTATTTAATTTTTCAGTACTCTGGGGACTTCATTTTGAAATTGAAGATTGATGAATTTTCAACTTTGAGTGTACATGAGAATCACCAAACACTTTTTCTTTCAGAATTGCTAGCCCTACTATAGATCAATTAAATCAGAATCTCTGATTTGAGGCCTGGGCATCGATTTTAATTCTCCCCAGGTGATTCAAATTCAAAGTGAAGGTGGAGCATCACAGGTGAGATATGAATTACAAGGCTATTTTCATTTCTAAAAATCTCAGATTATTCTCTTTTTAAAATCAAAATGTAAAGAATACAACTTCAAAACTCTGCTTTGAGGGGTCATGGCTTTTATGAAAGCCCAAGTGGATTCTGCTTTACTGATACCCTAATCAATCAAACTGCCTGCACGTCCTTGCTTTACTTCCAGGTTGTTCAGTCTGAACTTACTTGGCTTCCCTCTTGTCAAAAGTTTCTTGTAAAGGACCAGAAGGCAGGAGAAATGTTTTAGGTAGAAAAAGTGTAAGGGGAACAGAAAGTGAAAACTAGTACAATTTAGTTAATATTTAACACTTAGATTTTCAGGCAGCAGGTTGAAATCCATCAGTGGCTAGAAAAACTAATCATCTTTCTTTAATATTTCAGTACCTGAAACCACTTAGCAGTAACGGCAAAGCTACTTGTTATGAAATGTGTTTAGCCATGGGAGACAAGGCCAAATTTCCACTATTAGGAACACCAGAGCCATCCACTAACTATTAACAGGAATACAAGCCAAAACCCTCAAGTTCAAAAGGCTTGTGCAGTTTCAGTAGTATGGACTTCACTTTTCTTGTCTTTTCCTTTCCTGATCCTATTTTTATTTAAAGGGTTTCCCAGGTCTCATAGATGGTCCCCTAATGTCTTGATCTCACCTTTAGGACCCTGATTGCTATAGGTGGATTTTTGAGAAGTCAAGAATTGGTCCTCACCCTGTGTGTCCAGGACCTTGTTCACTACAAGCTATGATCGATATCACAACCTGCTATTCTCAGGTTGGCACCTACTTGCTACCTCCCAAATTCCACCTAACACTTAACACCTTGCCCTTGTGTACTGGGATCTGTAAGTGGAGCTGAATTACTTAGCTATTAAACCCTTGCAAATTATCTACTTTAAACCAGAAATATGGAGACTTTAGAACTTCATACTACCCTATGTATTGCTTCATCCCGTCTTCTCTCAACACATAAACAGACAAACAAGCAAGTAACCTTGGTCTTTGTTCCTGATTCCTGGCACAAATTCCTAGAATTTCCTGATAGGAGTATCTTTTGTTATATGTCAGGGACCCCTTTGGACCAATAACTCGTTTCTTCTAATGAGCTAATTCTTGGAAAGTTGTCTTAAGTGAAGCTAATAGCTCCAAGATCAATACTGGTCACCAGAAAAACCAATAACCATAATAATTAAAGAGTTAAGACCGTCAGCCCCAGTATTAGTTTGATCCTGGGTCCCCCGAAGGCCTCATGTAATTGGGATGGGGCTGAGTCTGGCATTCCTGATTGGTTTGTTGTCTAGCACTGGGATTGGTGATGTGAGTGTTGCACCCACCCAGGGGTGGAGCCGACATACAGTGTAAGGAAGGTCTGCCTCTGTCTCTTTCTCTCTCATGGTTCACCTTGCTCTTTGTGGTGGCCATGAATAGTGACCCCACCATGCCACACTGCCTTGGAACCAACTGAGTATGGACCAAAACCCCCATGAACTGTAAGAAATGAACCTTTCTTTCCCTAATTTTGGGCATCAGGTATTTTGTATCAGCAATGAGTGAAAAGTAACTAAGACAGAATTTGGTACCAGTAGAGTGGGGTCATTGCTGTAACACAACCTGACCATGTGGTTCAAGAGCCTTTGGAAATGATTTGTGGAAGAGTTTGGAAAGGTTTGGAGATGTTGCCTGAAAGAGTGGCACTGGAATAGCATAAGCTGTTCTGTATGGGAGATTCTGGTCAGAGCTCAGAAGGCCAGAAGGCTGATAGAAAGCCTGCTGGTAAAGACCAGGGTCAGGAGGTTTCTGCTGGAAAGAAAGACTGCATTAATTGTTGGACTCCACACAATGTGAGTTATGGCTTGGCAGAAAGTTTGTCTGCATTCTGCCCATGCCCAGAGACTTTGCCTGAGACTGAGATTAAGGGCATTGTATGACTAATCAGGTGAAAGAAATTTCAAGGCAATCTAATGTTCAGGCGATGGTGTGGCTATTGTTGGGGGCTTTTAGCCAGTTTTATGTTGGGAATCAAGAGCAAAGAGCCCAGCATTGTGATTTAAAACGTTGTGAGTTTGGCCATAAAGCTGTGGACTGTAAAGATAGAGCTGAGATCTCCATTGCTGAGAAGGAATAAAGGAATAAAAAACTAAAAAGGCCTGGGGCATCCCGGGAAGCAGCGGGCCTCCACCCTTTGCAGCCTCAGGACTTCAAAAGTGAAAGAGTTTGCTCAGAGGAAAAACCACAGAGCACCATGTTCCAGAGTGGTGACAGAGGCCACAGGAACTTTCAAAATGGTGGCAGCCACACCAGATTCCAAAATGGAAGAGGCCACACCAGATTCCAGAATGGCAGCAGCATAGAGAAGCTGTTCCTCCCAATCAGGTTCAGACAGCTCAGTGATCCAGGCAGTTGACCCCTACAGCTAAGAGAGAGGAAAGCCTGGCTACTGCTCCAACTGGCAGTGGACCTTGGTGGCATCCACATGTGCTGGTTTTGAGTGAAAGGAAAATGTGCAGCTTCCTCCCTGCTTTCAGAGGACAATATGTAAAGATGTAGCAGTGAAGCCAAGGGTGCAATGGAAAACCCCTGGACATGCTGCAGAGGTGGAATCATTCAAGCCTTTTGGAGCTCACAATTTGCCACAGATTGTTTCAGATGCTGGATTTGCAACTCCAGGACTTAGTGTTTGCCCTGCTGGATTTTGCACTTGCTTTGGTTCCAATGCTTTGTATTCCCCTGTTTGTAACTTTTGGAATGGTAATGTTTATCTTGTTCCTTTGCATTTTGGAAGTGTTTAACTTGTTTTCATTTGTACAGGGAGTTATAGCTAAGAGTTTGTCATAGATCTCGGAGGAGATTTGAGACTTGGACTTTTCAGCAATGCTGAGACTGTTAGGACTGTGGCAACTCTTGGAAATGGACTACATTTCTTTTGTATAAAGCATATACATGAGTCCTTGGAGGGCCAGGGGTGGAATGTATTGGTTTGATCCTGTGTCTCCCCAAGGCCTCATGTAATTTGGATGGGACTGAGTCTGGCATTGGTGATTGGATTGTTGTCTAGCACTAGGATTGGTGATGTGAGTGTTGCACTCACCCATGGGTGGAGCTGACATACAGTGTAAGTGCAAGAGGAAGGTGTGTCTGGCTCTGTCTCTCCCTCTCTCTCCATCTCTCTCTCTTGCCGGGCATCAGGTATTTTGTCTCAGCAATGAGTGAAAAGTAAAAAGACAGCCTGTCTCTCTTCCTTGGGGGAGAGGAGTTGGGGATTGAGTTCAGTCATAAAAGGCTAACAATTTAATCAATTATGCCTATGTAATTAAACCTTATCAAGCAAAACTCAGAATGATGAGATTCAGGGAGCTTTCTGATTGGAACAGCTGTCTCTCTTATTCATAAAGAATTTGTTCCGAGATTTCCTGTAAATGCCCAAAACTGCAGTACTGAACCCTATGTACACTATTTTTTCTATACATGCATGCCTACTTATGATGAAGTTAGGCTTATAAATTAGGTACAGTAAGAGATTGCCAATAAGTAATAATAAAGTAAAACAATTATAACAAACATAATATAGTTTAAATTGTGCAATATGGTTGCTCTCTCAGAATATCGTGGGAGCTTTTTGGGGTTTTTTGAGACAGGGTCTCACTATGTAGTTCATGCTGGCCTTGAACTTTCAGCAATCCTCCTGTCTCAGCCTCCCCAGTGCTGGGATTACAGGCATGTTCCATCATGCCTGGCTCTCTTGGAATATCTTGTACTGTAATCAACCTTCTTTTGGGATCATGTAAAATGTGAGCACCTTTTGGCAATCTTGATTGCCAACATCTCCACTACTTTTGTGTTTTGAGGACAATACTAGGTAAAATAAGGTGTCTTATACACAAGCACTTCGGTATTGTACAAATGTGTCTGATAACCAAGACATGTACTAAGTGATTAAGGGGCGGGAGCATGTGTAGAGGATACTTGGACAAAGAGATGATTCATGATCCCAGGATGAATAGAATAGGGGGTGATCTCTTTAGAAACTCACTATTTAGAATGACAAGGAATTTAAAGCTTATACATTATTTATTTCTGGAATTTTCTGTTTAATATTTTCAAACTGAAGTTAATATTTTGGACCCATGTGACTGAAACTAGAAACTGAAACTGCAGGAAAAGTGGAAAGAGTGTAAGTACATCAAGGTGCAGAGAGAAGGGAGTCAAAAGACTGTGGGGACCCTCTGCTCCACCTCTCTCCCCAGACCTTTTATGCACCTCTTCTACTTGGCTGTTTCTACAGTTTTCTGGGGCAGAAGAGTAGGTACCTCATGACCCCAGGGTAGGTAGCATCTGAAGTTGGTACAGTCTTGTGGGGCTGAGCCCTTATCCTGGGGTTTCTGCACTAACTCTGAGTAGTATCAGAACTGAATTGAGCAGCAGGATACCCAGCTGGTGTCTGAGAATCAGTAAATTGATATGGAAGGATACATTTGAATTGTTGGGAAAAATACTGAAAAAAGGGATTGTCCCCCTATTGCGTGTGTGTGTGTGTGTGTGTGTGTGTGTGTGGGTGTGTGTGGGTGCATGTAGGTGCTCAAGAAGTATAAAGTTTGGGAAGGTTTCCTCCTCACTGGCTTTGCAGTCTGCATCACTGATATGGAGAAACAAGATTACCAGATAGCAGCACACAGTGTTTTGGCCATCTAAAATGAAGCACACTTTAAGTGTGTTACTTGATCAAGTCATTGCCCTAGAATATCTACTTTGTGGGAAACCAACGTGAGAACCAAGTCACTGCCACAATGCCCACATTCTTGGCTTTGAGACAAAGAAAAAGTATGCCTTGGAGCCACGTCTGGCATGTTAGGGCTGAGGTTAGCTGAGCTTGGTTATGCCTTGAGGCCTCTGTCACTGCTTTGATGCTGTGACTCATTCATTGATCTTTGTCGGTTCCACTATTTATACCCCAGTGTCACAATCTCACAAAGCATAACCACAAGTTGTTTCCAGCCTTCATCTATAAGGTGGACACTGGAAGATCACGTAAGACTTGCTGGAGTTTTTATACATGGAAAGGAAGACACAGGGAACTCACTGGTGTGACCCACGTGTCAGCTGGGTGCCTTGTCCATTAGGAAGAGGGTGCGATGGGCTGAAACGCCAGGAATCCTATGGTTCGTGCAAACTGACAGTGCTCCCAGGTTCTTCGTCTTCCCAGGGCTTTATGTGTTCAGCTTCGGATCTTACTCTGCACATGCAGATCCAGAAATCAGCTCTAGCTTCTGCACAACGCAGATAGGCAAGAAAGTTTTTAAATTTTTTCTCCAGTTTAATATTCTTATTAATCTGTTTGTTGTCACTATAGTAAAATATTTAATATAGACCTTTCATGAAGTAAAAGAAATTCACTCTGACTCACAGTTTGGAAGTTCACATTCAACCTAGGGCAACCCCACGGATTTAGGCCTCTGCTAAGGATGGTGATGGCGATGGTGGGAGCAGGCGGCAGAGTGAAGAGTCGTATCACAAGCCAAGAAGCATAGCAAGTAGGTAGATGCGGTCCCACAGTCCCACTGAAAAACATGCTCCCAACGACCAAAGGACCTCCTACGTTTTGAAAGTCCACAGTACCTCCCAGTAAAATCACCTTAAAGAATAAGTCTTTGCATAGGAAACTTGGGTGAGGGACACTCAAATTACGCCTAAGCAGAAAAATAGCTTACAAAAACCACGGTGGCCGTGGGTGTCACATGGCTCCCCCATATCGCCCTTGCCCTTCCTTTGGTCCCCTCCTTCCGCCTGTCCCACCACTGCCGTCTCTCCTCCATGTACCTTTCCTCCCAAATTGACCTCAGAAACTATTTATATTACTATCATGCGACCTCAGAAGAAATACTAAGTGAATAGAAAAGAGGTAAGTGTGTATATTATTCTGAAGTTCATCTTTGTATTTATTTATTTGTTTGTTCATTTTTATTTTTGTTAGCACATCTGTGTAGTACATAATGTTTATATTCCTTGTGATGCATTGGTACATTTGCCTGATACATCTAAATCCTTTTATTCATCCCCTCTTCCTTTCTTCCCTCTCTCATCCTTCTTTATGGTACATATTTGCAATACATACTTATATTCCTTAAATGTAGTTGGTACATGGACAGGACGCATCTTAATTCTTTTTGTCATTCCCTGTCCATCCTTATTTTTTGTGAAAAAAAGGATATCATTTATTTTTTTAAAAAGAACATTGAAAAGGTAAACTATAACTTTTTATAAAAATTGTTATCTCTCTAAAAGGAGGGATTAGGGTGGAGGATATCAGATTTATTTAAAGTTGTGCCTTGTAGATGTAACTTTAGAGTCATGTAAATATTTTACATGACTACACGCTTAAAATAAAAAAAGCATTTCTTAAAAATCAAAAGTAAAATGAGTTAAGTGAATCACAACATATACGTTGGTAGATTCCCCATTGCATGAGCAGCTATTCTAAGTGATTTTTTATTAATATGTGTTTGCAATACAGAATGAATAGATTCACTGTGTGGAGCTGACACATGTTCACAGTGCATCTTAACCATTCTCACTTTCCCTTCCCCTGTCCTTTACTTCCATCCCCAGATCTACCTCCCTGTTTCCTATAATCTATATTTTGTTTTGCTCTTTAATTCATTTACGCATTGGATTTCTCAAACAAGAGAAGCTATGTAATATTTAACCTTTTGTGTTCAATTTATGTCACTTAGTATTATGGTCCCAAGATGCATCTATTTTCCTACAAACAGTTCAAATTTATTCTTCTTTATGCCTGAGTAGTACTCCACTGTACATATATACATTTTGTTTAGCAATTAGGTCATAAATTGTGTTGCTGTAAAATGTATATAAGGATGTATCACTATAACATTATGTCTTACCCTTTTGAAGAGTTACCTGGAAGAGATATAGGTTGAATAGAATCCTATTTTTTTACTTTTTAAGGGGTCTAAATACAGATTTCCATAGTGGTTGCACTATTTTACATTCCTACGGTCAATAAAGAAGGGTTTGTTTTTCCCTGCAAACTCATCATTTACTGTTTTTGTTTTTGTTTTTGTTTTTAGTTTGCAATGAAAGCCATTCTCTGGGGAGTAAGATGGAATCTCAGTGATGCTTTGACTTTCGTTTTTCTAATGGTCAATGATGCTGAACATTTTTCCATATACTCATTTGCCATTTGTAATTTTTCTTCTGAGAAGTGTCTGTATCTATTCATTTCAATCACTCATTGTTTGATTAAGCCTTTTATTTTCACAGGTCTAATTTTTTGAATTTTTTATATATTCTAGATATTAGTCTTCTGTCTAAGGAGTAGCTGACAAAATGTTTTCACATTCTGTAGGTTATGTCTTAATGCATTGGCTGTTTCCTTGCTGTGCAGAAGCTTTTTTAAAAAAATTTAATATAATCTCATTTGTTGATTGTTGGTATTACTTCTTGACCACTTGGGGTTCTGTTAATGAAGTCATTACCTATGTCTCTGTTTCCAAGAGTTTTACCTATTTTATCTTCTAATAGTTTCACTTTTTTTTAATTTTAAAGATAGTAAAATCCAACAAAACATAATAGAACAAAGTCAATCAAAACAAAACAGTAGTACTGGTGCAGAACTTCAATGAAAGATACTAGGAAAACAATAGCTACTATAGTATATCTTGTTATTTTCAGAATAGTTGGCCAGTTCATCAGGTATAGTAAAATCAAACCAAAAACAAAACACAATAAAACCAATAAAAACAGAATATGAAAGAAAGCAAAAAAAATGTATCAGAATAAAGCAAAACAATGAGAACAATATTGGGCCTCAAAGACAAGACAGAAGGGAATCCCCCATATTTGCTACATTGCATACTGTCATCTTCCCAAGAGATGCTCAGACTGCCGGCCCCAGGCCTGCAAAATCAACCAAACAATACAAGCATTTAGTTTCCTTATGTACCGTAGTTGCTATCAACTTAGCCAGTCCTCCAAACCAGCAGGTTGCTTATGGAAGGGGAGGGGGGATGTCCTTGATTCTTAGCCCATGCGCCAGCAGGCCTATGGGAGGCACATCTCTTTCTCTTCCTGGACCATGCCGGTCATGCACACTCACCAGGAAGGCAGGCTAATTGTCTTCTGAAGTTCTGTTTTTGTTTTTGTTTTTTGTTTTTTTGTTTTGTTTTGTTTTGTTTTGTTTTGTTTTTGGCACTGGGGATCAAACTCATGACCTCATGCTTACCAGGCAAGCGCTTGAACTACCAGGCTAAATTCCCAGCCTGCTAATTGTCTTCTGGTTGGAGCCTCCCTGCCCAACATGGCGGGTTCTCAGGCAGCACACCTCTTTCTCTTCCTGGAGTCCACGCCGGTTGTGCACACTTACCCAGAAGGCAGGCTAGTTGTCTTCTGGTTGGAGCCTCCCTGACCCAACATGGCAGGATCTCGAGAGGCACATCTCTTTACCTTCCTGGAGTCCACACCAGTTGCGCACACTCACCAGGAAAACAGGAATAGGTTGTTTCTGTTTTAATATCTAGGTCTTTGATCCATTTTTATTTTATTTCAGTATTGGATGAGAGACATGGGTCTAGATTCATTCTTTCATGCATGAATAACTAGTTTTCCAAGTACCATTTATTAAAGAGACTATCCTTCCTTCAGCATGTTTTTGACACACTTCTCCAAGATCAGATGGCCGAAGACACTTGGAATTGTTTTTATGTCCTCTGTTCTGTTCCATGGGCCCAGGTATTGCTTTCTGTGCTGTTTTTAGCCCCATAGTTTTATAATACAACTTAAAACACAGGATATGATGCCTACTGCTTTGTTCTCATTATATAGGATTGCTTTTGCTATTCCAGAACTCTTTTGGTTGCATGTAAATTTTAGGATTCTTTTTTGTAGTTCTTTGGAGAATGCTGTTGATATTTTGATTGAGAATACAATGCTGTTTCAATAATACTGTTTCTGCCTCTCCAGGAACAAGGGATGTCTTTTCATTTTCTGATATCCTCATTGATCTCCTTTTTTGAAGTATTATAGTTTTTGTTAAGAAGATCTTTTCCTTGATGAGGGTAATTGCTATATATTAATTTTTTCGAAGCTATCATGAATGGGATTGTTTTCCTGATTCCTTTCTCAGTGGGTTCATTGTTGGTGTGCAGGAATGCTATTGATTTTAGGGTGTTAATTTTGTATCCTGTACTTTGCTGAATTTATTAGTTCTAGGAGTCTTCCAGTGGAGATTTTTGGGGACCATTTTTGTAACAGGTCATGTTATCTGCAAATGAGGGTGGCTAGACTTCTTGTTTTCCTATACCTATCTCTTTCCTTTCTTCCTCTTGCCTGATTATTTGGCTAAAGTTTTGAGTACTACATTGAACAGGAGTGGTGAGAGCAGCTCCCTTTGTCTTATTCCTGATTTTAGAGAATAAGATTTCAGGTTTTTTTCCCACTTAGTATGATGTTGGCAGTAAGTTTGCCATAACAGCTTTTATCTGTTTGAAATAAGGTCTTCTATAATACATTTTTTCCAGAGTTTTAACCATGAATGGATTTTGGATTTTTTCAGAGTTTTTTTTTCCTGTGTCTATTGAGATTATCATGCAGTTTTTGTCCTTGCTTCTATTTATGTAATCTATTGCATTTACTATTTTTTTATGTTGACCACCTTTGCATCCTTGAGGTGAGGTCAACTTGGCAATGCTTTGTGATTGTTTTAATAATTATATTCTGTTTTCTAGCATCTTCTTGAGGATTTTTGCATCTATTTTCATTAAGAAAATTGGTCTGTAGTTTCATTTTAAGTCCCTTTCCAGTTTTAGTAACAGGGTGATGCTAGTTGTAGTACTGTGGCTTCTGATTCCTACAGTAGCTCAGTCTTAAATGATTAACCCCTTTCCACAGTAGTGCCTGATTAATCACTCCCCAGAATGGCTGACACTCCACTAGATTTCCTCTCCAACTCTAGCCTGCCACGTGGAAAGAGTCACTCTTAAAGAGCAATCCAACACCATGTTTGTGGTTAACTTTAATTGTGGGATTTTCTTGGGGTTAGCACTTCCAGTCCAATCCATTCTTTCTCACTGAGTCGGAGGACTGTATCTATGCTTGCCCTGTTTTTGTGGAGACAGGACCCCTCCCCAGGAGCTGGCTTTACCATTACAGGGTTCTTCATCTTCCTCTTCCTCTTCTTACTCTCCTCCTCCTCCTCTTCTCTTCCTTCAGTCCTCTCCTTCTCTCCTTCTCCTTCTCTTTCCCCTTCTTCTCCTCCTCCTCCACTTCCTCCTCTTTCTCCTTCTTCTTCTTCTTCTTCCTCACAGTCTTCTTTCTTTTTATTCTTCTTCCTCTTCCTCTTCTTCCTCCTCTTCTTCTTTTTGAGGCAGTGTCCCTGTTTATAGCATAGGCTAGCCCTGAATTCACAGAGATCATCCTGCCTCCAAGTCCTGAGTGCTGGAATGACAGGCTTGCACTGCCATTTGGAGCTCTGCATTTCTGCTTTGCATTGTCCAGTTTCTCCAGTTTTCTGTGATTTCTAGTTTTCCCCTTTCTATATTCCCAGAGCTTTTCCTCCTTTCTCTTTGCTAAGTTGATGTTTTCTAGATTTCACTATTCCAGGTCCTGGAGAAGTTGTAATATGCTGTTGGGCTTTACTTCTGACCTCAAAGTGACTTTAAAAGACATTAATTTAGGTGTGAAATTCTTCAGCGATGTCACCATGGAAAAGAAACTAGAGAAAAGAAAGATTTTTGGAATTATGGTTTTGATAGTAAAATTTGCATTTATTATTATGCTGAGATTGCTATAGTGTGGAATATATCAAATGCATAGTTGTCTTTGTATCTTCGGGAATGAGGGTATTTATATAATTGAAAAGACAAGCATACACAAGATTGATAAGAAAGCCATATAATTTTTAATTTAAATGGAAAGTATGGTTCTAAATTAATAATATATTTTAGCTTAATGACTTTTCCTAATTCTGTCTAGTGAAACAGGCTAGAAACAATGAAAATTCCATTAAGAATGAGTACTCAAATTGAAGATTTTAAATATTGTTTTCATTACAAGATCCTTAGAGAAATGGCTGGTTTCAAGACAGAGGCAGGAGAAATACAAGATTATCTTGAAATAATAGCCAACCAAGGGTAGTACGCAAAGCAAGAAAGCTGGGTTTAGGCACCTAACAACTAACAAAAACACAATGTGTGAGTAAAGATAACGGTGGGATGACTTGAAGCACATTGTATTCATGAGTTCATAACAATTTCCAAATAATCAAAACAAACTAATAAAATATAGCCATTTTAGACTCCTATGTAGGATGCAAGGTCTTATGTCTTGTATCTTGATGTTTCCTATAAATCCTCACGTACTCATAGTGATACAGGCAACTGAGTTGAATAAAGAAATTATAGGCAGTCAGAAAGGACTGAAGGAGCCAATGCAGAAGACCAGATACCTTGCAACTTTGGGGGAGACAGACACTTCCACTGTGGGGTAAACCTCAAGACAAAAGTTAAAGCAAATGCACCCACATACTTCCTAAGGATGAACATCAGGGATTGATATTCTAAATAGGTCTCTATCACCCCGAGGAAGCCAGGAGTCCCTAACCCAACCCTCTACAGGAAGAGCCACTGCTCTATATGTATGCCCACTTGCTATATGATTCACTTCCCCATTTTTCCCTGATTTAATCAATTTTACCTGAGTAGTTAATTTGATTGGTTAACTATAGTTCTGTCCCACCTTATGCCCACCTTGTGAGTTCCCAGGTTTTCCCCACCTTGGACCTGTCTCACCTTGGGGTTTTACTCTATAAAAGTCCCTAAAAAACACAGACTCTTTGACAACCCACTCGGGACCCCTTCTGTCTCTCTCAGACAGAAACTTTCTTTCTCTCAATAAATATATTCTGGTCTTAATCTCTGTTGTTCCTAAAATTCATTCTTTGATTTTAGAGAACATGAACTCTTACTGGACATCTAGAATGTTGGGAGTTTCTTTCCGCTATAACAATAGGTGGGACTTTTTGGAGGTGGGTGGATCTAGGGTGTGTGATACGGATTAAGGGCACGTGGTAAGTAAATTAGTCCACAGACTGGATTAGCATAGCTCTAGGTGTGGCTGAATGGATTTACTGAAGAAAGAATCCTCACCCTGGATGTGAGTGGTACCAATCAAAAGACTCCTACCTGGATGGAATTTAAGGGACAGAAAGAAGGTCAGTTCCCCATTTGCTGTTTCCTGCCTGATATTCCATGGACTGTTCTCCTTTGCCATGCCCCTCTGCCATCCCTCTACAAAATGTGAGCTAAAATGAACCTTTATCCTTTAACTTTGGGTGTTGCATATTTCATCTCAGCAATGAGAACAGTAACTGAAACAGTAGGTATCAGCCTTGTGTCATGTACATGAAACAACTCTCTGTGATAAATACAATCATTATGTGCTGCCAACATGTACTCATATAATGGGATCAAGCTCTTGGATCCTTCTTTTGGGCAGTAAAGATGGAGGCTGACAGAATAGGAAGCAGCAAGTGGTGAGGAATGATCAAAAGCTTGTTTATTAGAAAGAATAAAAGAGAAGCTCTCTGCTATTAAGAGAGGGATGTCCCATGAGGTGGACACCAGAGATGTTTAGATACACTGGGTTTTTTGTACAGACTTTGGGACCTGTGTATGTGACAGAAGACAGCAATGGCTGCAAGGAGGCCTCCAACTCTGGAAAGTAAGCTACTTTGTCTGCATTTTACTCCTCCAAGGTCTCTTTCCCTTGGTGAAGGACATGTCTTGGTTACTTTTCCCTCGTTGCTGAGACAAAACACTTGACGCCCAAAATGAAGGAAGGAAAGGTTTACGTAGCTTACAGATTTTGGAGGTTTCAGTCCATACTCAGCTGGTTCCAAGGCAGAGTGGCGTGGCTGAGGGGCAGCTGTTAATGGCGGCTGCAAGTGACAAGACCAAACAGTGCCGAAGGGCAAAGCAGGCCTCCTTCCCTCACTTGTACTGTGTGCCACACACCCTCCCCTTCGTGGGTGCAGCACTCACATCACCAGTCCCAGTGCTGGACAATGAACCAGTCACAAAAGCTGGACTCAGCCGCCCCTTCGGAAGGCTCACCCCCCACGCCTGCATGAAGCTTTGGGGCAATATCCAAACACAAAGCATGACAGGTCATATTCTTTGTCTCTTGCATTTCATCAGGCCCTGACAGTCCGTTCTGGTATGCTGACTCAATTAGGACCCCACTTTTAGTTTACTTTAAATTATCTATTCGAGACCTATGCCCTATCTGCCAAACATTTCCTATCCCCTGGCTTTGCTAATTAAAAAAAAGAGAGAGAGACTGAATTAGAATTGGCTATTTCTCAAGAGGAGCATTTAGAGATGTTTCAAAATTGGCCCCATCTGTGGAAGATGCATACTGCTTCCCCAGAAAAACACTTGTATATGTAAGTTTTGATAAGTTTATTCAGAAACCTTAAAAACTTACTTATGTTGTTACTTATAGAGGATCATCGGAGAAAACTAGTCATTTCACAGAGATTAATTTCCCAGGTAAGTTGAAGCTTACTCTTTTAAGTGGTAAAACTTACTTTGAAATAAAAAGAAAACTTTTTTTAAAAGACTAAAATAATCAAACATTTATTCTCTTTCCGATACTTTTTACCTACTACACCATTTAGTAACCAATGTTCGACAATATATTTATAAACAGAAATATTGTAACTAATAAGTTAACAATGAATGACAAGGTTTGAATGTCACTATTTCATGTCTCCCTAATTAGTGGATTTAGATCAAGGGTCAGTAAATATTTTCTGCCAAAAATGAGAGAGCAAATATTTTAGGTATATTGTTTCTGTTATAACTGGTTGGCTCTATGGTTGTAGTGCAAATGCAGCAAAAAAATAATATGTAAACCAATAGGTAGGACTACATTCCAATAAAACTTTATTTGCACAAACAGGAACATGCCAAATTTGCTTCTTGTGCTCCCCAACCATTGATCACAGCAATGGTTATCAATGCCTGATAACATCACCAAAAAAGGAACATTCTTAGCACCTCCTATGAAGTAGATTTGAGGGGGGGAAATAATCAAACCTGAATCAAACCTGAGACTGACCAAGTCTCTGAATGTCAGAATTAAGTTTCAAGGAAGTCAATAGATACCTGTGTTAGGCTGTCTTGTGTTGCTACTGGATATTAATAAAGAAAAGAGTTTTATTTCATTTGCAGTTTCAGAGATTCGAGAGCATGGTGCCAAACTTACTAGCAAGAACTCCCAGTTGTGTCACAGCGGGCCGAAGAGATGAAAAGGGAAAAGGTTGAATGAGGAAGGAGAGAGTGCACAGGGTGGCCCATCTTTGTAACAACACACTGTCATGGTACAACCAGAGGAAGAGCTCCAATGAGACAGTATTAGTTCATTCATGCGGTAATGCCTCTTAGCTTAATGATCTCCCAATAGACTTAAAAGTTCCACCACCACAGCACTACCACACTGGGGCCCAAGCTTCTGGTGCAAGAATCTGTGAGTGGGTGGATGGGGGAAATCCTATCCAAACCGCAGACGTGTTTAACAGGAAATGGGTGCATTACATCAAATAGAGATTGTGGCAAATTCTTCAGGGTAAAGAAGCCATTGTCCTGAACACATGCCTACACAAAAGAAAGGTAATTTATAGATTAAAAGAGACTTAATAGACATAGCATCCACTTAAAATTCAGATAAAAATAATTGCTCTCAAAACTAAATTCTTAGCCAACACAGCTCTATTCCTGTTTTAAATTCCAAATACCATCAGGTTCTTCCTCAGGAATGATGCGTCCTCCATAGAAGGCCACTGGAAATACTCTATTCGGTTCTTGTAGGAAGAAACAATTCTCCAGGAGACAACGAAGAGACCTGATTTTATTATTTCATTAACATACCACTGTTTGTTTTATTTAACACACATTTCCCTAGCAGGAGGTACAAATATAGCTTCATGGTTAGACAAAGTGTAAATATTTCAACATTTTCTGACAACAGTTGAGAACAGCAGAAATCATTGGAAAGTGCTTTATTTTGTATACAGCATTTGGTAAATTGTTTACTTAATGATTACTTTATCTTTGGCTTTATTTTCTCATAAAATAATCATTGCATGTAGAATGCATAATCATTTTTTGTAGAATACTCAATTCAGAGGGCTATTAACTCCTTGAAAAAATGGTTGTTAATATATACATTTTTCTTGTTTAGATTTATTTCACACCAGAGAAACATAAAATATCCCAATTAACTATGAATCTTAGTCTGTGATAAACTGGAATATTCACAACACTTCTCAAGCTTGAATGCATTTCAGTCCCCTGAAGGCCAGAACTAAATTACTGTCTCTGTAATGAAAATAAATTTGCTAGTTTGTTCATTTAATCAAGTCTGACCAAACTCTATTCCTGAGCATCAAGCACCTGGAAGTAGTCTTTAAAACATCTGATTTGTAAAGTTCACCACCAGAAGGCAACTTCACTTTTTGTCAGGGAACAACCAGGTTCTTCGAAGCTTCCTAGAAGTGCAGAACACTACAATCCCTTCTAGCCCCAGCTAGCCTAGATACCAGGCTGGGAGACCTAGATAACAAGTCAGTAGAGTAAAAGACCAGGGAAGAAAAATGAAGGAACATGAATTTAATATACTTGATCTATGAAAAACAGAACCACAAAGAATTGCCTGGCTCTGACGAAAGTATGAGCTAAACTCATTTTCATATTCCCCAGTCTGTGACAGATGGCAGAAATTCCATCACTCTCGAATTTTAGTACGATATGTGTCCCTTTTCTCTAATTGCACACTCACCAAATCAAAGCTCTGATAGTTATTTAGGTTTTTAATTATTTGGATGCTACTGTCGGCATCTGCCCCGTGCACTTGCTCTTCATACGGTGCCACCTCATGCCAGGTCAGTGACGGCTCCGAGTGAGTTTCAGGCACGCCAGCCCCCACGCTCTGAGGCAGAATATGATCTCAGGCAGAAAGTCCTGAAGATGTGTCCAGCATTAGAAAACAGTTGTCTCAGGATTCGATCTTACGCACTGCTGCTGAGATCTTGGTCGCTTGCTAAGACCCTGTGTTCTTATCATCCATAATCTGACCTGATTATGAATGTATTTCCCAGAACTTCTGCCCTTCTCTTTCCTGTTTCTAAACTTGTTTCTAAATCTACCTGAACTCCAAGAAACATTCAACTTTTTCTTACCTAGTGTGTGCCGGTTTCTCCTTTCCTAAGCCCATTTTGCAGAACTTGCTACTTCTTGTCTTGTGTTCTTGTCCCTACCTAACCTTATATGAATTAATTAGCCGCCTTAGATATTACATTTACTCTGAATCTCCAAGTCTCAGTATGTTTAAGTGTGAAGCGAGAGAATCAGATGAGTTTTTCTAAAATGATACCCTTTCTCCTTGTTGCTAATGTGGTCTCAAAGTTCTAAATGGAAGGTCAGTGGTTTGTTTAGCAAAATGAAAACACACTGGAGCAAGAATCAGGACTGTGGCTCTCAGCGGCTGCTTTGTGACTTGGTCACACTTCAGCCTTGCAGAAAATGCTTTGTCCCATTTGAATAATTAAAAAAAAATCTGAGGCTCTGTGTCGGATTCCCTTCAAAGAAAGATCCGTCTCTTTTTTTCGGTGCTTCCTCTTTTCTACATATGTAAGGAGAAAATATTTTGCTGATGAAGACCACTGTGTCTGAAGAAAATTACATGGCCTGATAAGAAATTTATTCTCTGTACAGATCTTGAAAAGCTTCTGCCAGATCTATGCAATTTTTTCTGGCTCAAGACTTTCTACAAAAAGTAATTTCCTGTGAGATCTTACGCAACCTATTCAGTGTGTCTCAGCCTTGGAATGTGGGATCTGCCACAAAGTTAGGGTAGAACTCTTTGAAATAGGAGCTGCCGTGATCCAATAAAAAGATGGTAACTGGAAAGGAAGAACCCTTTAGGATGACCACCGCGAAGAGTCATGGCGGGCAGGCGAGAGCTCTCTCGACACAGTGTTTGTGGAATGACTTGCAGAGCTGCTTACCCCGCAGGCAGATGCCCAGCACATCTTTTGTGAAGGCCACGCTGGTCTGATAACTGAGAATTTCAATCCTTCTCTCCTCATCAAAATAATCTGGTCTCTGAGTGAACACCACACGACTGACAAAGCCCTATTATGACAACGTGATATATAAAAAACATATCCTACACATCTCCCCCCCTGCATTTTAAATCATCCCTAGATGACTTAACTAGTAACTAGTACGATGTAAATGCTGTGTAAATAATTCTTATACTGTATTATTTAGGGAGTAATGGCAAAAGAAAAGCCTGTACATGTTCAACACAAGTGTGATTTTTAAAAAATAATTTTGCCCTGCAACTTGTTGGATCTGTGGATGCAGGAGCCCACAGATTTCAAGGGCTGTATGAGCCCACAGCTCCCTCTGTAAAATCAGGTTAAGAAACAGCACATATCTCAACGTGTTGATGTACACGATGAGCTGAAATAATAATACGTGTGCTTAGCAGAGTGACTGGCTCTGCCTCCTTAGCCCTGCACTTCTGCAGCTCCAGGCAAGTCTGACAGCAAGCAGGAAGCGGCCCCTGGCCAGGTTACCCGCTGTGTCCTGTGCGGACTCCTGACCTGCAGAAACCCTGAGAAGTAATAATTTAGAATCTTAGGGTAATTTGTTATGTGGCAACAAATAACTAGTAAAACGCCTGATGCATAGAAAGAGTTCTCCTTAAATTATTTTTCCCTAGAAAAGAAAAACTCTTGCAGGAGCCTGTTGATAGCAAAGCCTATTCTAAAATACACTGTGGCGCTAGGAGTGTGGCTCAGTAGCAGAGCACCTGCCTGTGTCTTATCGCCAGCCCTGCAAAGGTAATAAGATCAATGATAAAATATAGTATACTAATAGGAAATACGAAACTGTGAAAGGAAAGCTAAGGAAGACTGCTATTGAAAAGGGAGTTGTTGTTCACAGCTCCAAAGGGTAGGGGGCACGTCAGGCCACGCACGGAGCATCATGCCCGCGGTGACTAAGGGGCAAGAGACAGGCGAGCTACGAGCAAGGGCCTCTCATGTTTGTTTCTGCGAGGAGGGCCAGGCAAATCAAGGTAAGCAGCTAAGCACTGACTAGTTTGAATTATTTCAGGAATCTCTGGGTAGAATGACTGTATCTAGTTGTCTGATACCTGGCCTTTGGTTAAGTAAAATAAAGGAATATTGACCTTGTGGATGAGGGTCCCATAAAGGAGGTGGTTGGTGTGTGGGCCTTGGATTGTTTGGTTTGCATTTGAAAAGTGGGCAAATAGTTTAATCATGTAGGAATTGACTAAACGTAAGAGGCACAGTCTCTCCAGGGTTAGCAAAGGCTTGACTAGCTGTCGAAGTATCAGAACACAGAAAATAAAAGACATGGGTGGTTCAGAGCCTACCTCCCATTGTAGAGAAAGCCATATCTGACTCTGATGTTCCTGAATTCCTTCAAGGCTAGGGTATGATTCTTAATACATTTGTGGCCTCTGAGACCTGAAGAGGAACCTATAGAAACAAGAGGGAGAAGGAATGAGAGAAAAGAGGAGACTTTGGTTCTGAGAATAGTTTTCTTCCCAAATAAAAGACAAAGAAACCTGCACAAGAATAAGCGCTCTGTGGATGCAGGAACCCACAGATTTTAAGGGCTGTATGAGGCCACGGCTTTCTCACACTTTGACAATTTTCATGAGGACTCCAAGCTTGGGACTGCAACATGAGCATGTGAGCACGGGAGGACAACCAGAAGAATCACAGGAAAGGTAACCTGAGGTCCCACATCGCTGAGCTCATAGCCAACCCTAGAATCCTACCACTGAAGCAAAACTTTTTTCTCTCTGTGTTTAGCTACTTGCAACCAGAAGTATAACTTACATACTGCACTGGACAGCAATAAATGGCATGAGACAGTTGTCTGCTTCTAATTCCTAGACTCTTCCTCTAACTGCTATTTGGAAAAACTGAGAGAGTTTGGTTATCTCGTCACAGTTGTAAAGAAATGGCCTGAAGCTTCCTGGGTAAAAGCTGTCAGTTTGCAAGCATAAGGAACTTGGGTGAGTGTGGGCTCACTTACACAGAAAGCAGAGACAGATGGGGAACAGCGAGTCCTGGGGACCCCGAGGAGGGACGTCCACTGCAGCAGGCTGCCTCGGGCAGGGGCTGCCTGCGGGCCTCCACGCTGGCGCTCACTGTGCTGAACATGTGGAAGCAGAGGAGGCATTTCGTGTGGTCCATGGATGCGCTGCACACAGCTTAGTGGGAACACGCAGTATGCATATGTGCACACTTCTGGGGTCCCAGCCACATTCGCCAGTGGGATGGGGCGGAGTCCAACAACAAGAGAACCGTCAGGAGGATGGTTTATGTGTCCTTGTAACTGGTGACAGAAGGAAGCAGGATGGGTGGTTGTGATCTATAGAAAATGGGTGACGTCTATGTTGCCTCAGTGCTCTAGATTTCATTGCGTGTGTTTGAATAGAACATCCCTATTCACATGGATTCATTCACAGCTTGTGTATAATGTGAAATGAAATATTGTTATCTTGAGGATGCAGTCTAGTCAGTGAGAGACTATATGAGGAAAAGGGGAAGTAACAACAGAATCAGTTTTTAAAAAGAAAAAATTCCAGTATGATTGGGGTGCCCATGTCTAGACCAGTGTCAGAATTGTCCCTGAAGTCTTATGATCATGCTGATTTTATGGGGAGACAGTCGGAGTGGTGGGATGTGTCTTTATCACATTCTGGAAGATTTTCTTCCCATTCATACTGTTAAAGCTATTGCTTTATTTCTCTCCTGTTTCTGCATGTATCCTGCTTCCTCCCTCTCTCCAGGATACCTTCAGTATCCCTTCCTTCTACGCACTTATTCCCAATATGTGCCAGACACTAGCACTGGAAATACAGTAATAGATAAAACAGGCTTCATTGCTACTGGGAAGCTATTCTTCTCGTCCCCGGTGACCAGCTGTTTTTTGTCACTGTGTAGATCAACACAAACACAGACTACCACTTTCAATTCTAATTGTTTCGGTAGTGGTCATTCAGCCCAAGCCCCTTACCTCTCTTTATAGGTAGGTCTTATGTTTTTTCTCTTTCTAGTTTGGCTAGAATGTCCTAGGAACAGAAGAAATCAGATGAGATGGAAATTCTAGTACACCATGTACCAGTAAAAATATTGAGCAAGGTAAGACTTCTAGTGTTTTTTTTTTTAACTCCCTTTATCCTACTCTACATTATGCATACTTGCAGTCTTTTTTTTTTAACATGTGTCCTTGGAATTTATGTTAAGTAAATGCCAGCTCAATAATGTGTCATAGACTTCCCACTAGAAAGGTAAACCTAGAACTTTAGAAGGATAAAGATCTGAACTACGGTGGGTGGTAAAGACATGAAATGTCATTGTTTTCCTTTCTTTCTTTTCTAGGATGCAGCTTTGAGGGATAAACAGACAGTGTCGATGTATCCCTATAAGCAGTGTGAGAGGCTCAGGGAAAACCACACACTCTGATAGTTGCCACATTCAGTAGAGCATGGCCATGGCAAAGAGGAACAAGAGAGTATGGTATGGGTGGAGAGAAGGTCAGTGGTACTGTCTTCCATGTCTCTTCAGAGCCTATGCTCTTGTTATGCAAAACTCCTTATTAGGACATCACCATGGAAATCAAAGAATCCTGGGAATGGCACAAAGGTGCAGAATGCACCAAATAGAAGGCCTGCCAGGGGGCCATGACAGCTCGGGGAAAAGTGATTCAATTGAAGAAGCCCAGGGGCAAAAAGTCAGGCCAAGGTGTGGAGAGGGGAGTAGCTTGAACCCTTCAGGGTCCTTGGCTCAGAAGACCCAAGGACCAGAGACACAGGCAATATATTGGCAGTGTATCAGCTACCACACTCACAAAAGAGAGAGCCAGAAGATATCTCCATAAAGATAATGAGCAAGAGTCAGCTCCAGGACCTGGCTGTACTTGTACTACTGTCACGGTCCCTTGGATGACCAAGGTTACTCATATGCCATCTGAGGAAAGCACAAAAGAGGGAAAAGAAATCTGAAAGACTGGGCACATTTCTGAAAGACAAGGGCATATTCCAAGGACTGTTTAACACAGAAGCCATTAAAATGAGGTAAATTAGTAAGTTTAAGTCCTGTCTCTTTGCCTTTCCTCTCTGCCTTTAGTTGGTAGAATGAACTTGGAGTAGATCGTAAGATTTTTTTTTTCTTATTTGAGTAAATGTTAAATTTCAACCATGTTTCATATAGGGAGGCGATCCTGGACTTATAGTCGATCAGCTTAGCTCTTCCAAGTATATGACAGTATGAAAGTGTTATGCATTTAGTGGAAACTACTTTTCACTTTGAGTGTTGATCATTTCAGGGGCTATCACAATGCACTCCCAAAGTGTTAGGCAGAGTAAGTGAACTCAAGTTTGTGGGAGACCACTAGGAAGCGGCTCTGAGCAGGATTTAAAATTAACTAATTGGCTTTCTATTTATCCGTGAGCCTGTCCTAGGCCTAGGCCCCTTGCCTGGTGATGGGAACTGATTCATAGTAAGGAAACTCTATGAATCACTGGTCCTGGCTGAGGCCTGTAGTGGCCTGTGAGGCCAGAGATACCTCAAAGGGTGAGAGAAGGCCACTGCTGAAGACATCTTGGCTCCATGACCAATTATTCAAATAGAGACTGCAGCTGCAGCATCTCACTCCTGCAGGCGTCTCACTCCCACCATAAACGTCATCATGGAGATAACACAGTTCTCCTTAACTGGCACAATTTACTGGTTGGAGAAGTCTTTGATGTGACCCCCAAGGTCCTGCTCATTTCCCTGCTTTCCTCAGTATCCCCTCTCTCTGTATGCAATGGAAATAAACACAGGCGGCCCAGAGAAGCTCTTTGTCTTAGCCCTCATCATAGCCTCAGAGTCAAGAACTCTGCAAGGGGCTTTGATCCTCCTGGAGCCCTAAAGTCATACCACTTGTCTCATTTATTTAAGCTTTTGCCATACACTCGTTCAGAAGATTGGGGATCTAGGCCAGGTCCCCAATAGAAGTTCCCAGTTGGCTGTATGATCACAAGGGAAAACAACCAATAATCTAATATGCTGTGTTGCTAACTTATGCTTTCTAGCAGTTTAGATGTATGAAATGCTTTTCAGCTACTATAGTTATATCAGGACATAATTCATCCTACCTTCAGAGACATCTGTGATTAGTGACTATCTACTACAGCTAGTCACTCCAAGTCTTGGCCCTGAGCAGCTAGCAGGTAATGCTGACAGTACTTGTAAGGAGGCCAGCTGTGGGTGGTGGTAGGGTCACATTCATGGAATGGTTCAGCTAGCGTGCCTCTAAAAATGAGCAGTTCTGCAGTGGTTAACCTGAAAGCAATGTTGACCATCCATCATCTGTGACTCCCCCAGTGTTATGACTTGTATCTAAATGTACCCCCAAAGTTTCATGCACTTATACATGGGGAGTTTTGAGAAAGGCTGGATTAGGGTGTGATACTGGGATTAAGGGTGTGATGCTGGAATTAAGGGTGTGATGCTGGAATTAAGAGAGTAAGTAAGGCACCACTCAAAAGGCTGGTAACTTGGATGGGATAAAAGGGAAAGGCAGGCTTGCTGCTGCTGCTTGCTTGCTGCTTGCTGCTTCCTGCTTTGCTATAGACTATTTCTCCTCCACATTGCCTGTCTGCCACACCACCCTGCCTTGGAACCAGCCAACTATGGACTGAAACCCCTACAAATTGTGAGCTAAAATAAACCTTTTCTTCTTCAATTTATGGGTCTTTGGCATTTTGTTCCAGGAATGAGAAAATTAACTAAGACATCAACAGATAACTTCTTCTGCTCTAATGCAAGACTAAAGCATTAATAGGGTACTTAAATTTTCAGCCTAGTTGCAGTTCATCACGGAATATGTGGGTGAAAAATAATAGTAATGATGACTTACCCCAAGCCTGAATTCCTACATTTGCTCCTCATTTTGTGTCTTACTAGTCTTGAGAAAACAAAAAACCCGACATTGTGCTTGATTCATAAACACACAGAATACAAAAGCCAGATGAAATTCATTTACCATTAGGTCAGCATAAGTTACTCACTCTGTGGGAAGAATCAAATATATTTGACTATATCAGATTAAGATAATGTAGTGATTCATCTTGAAAACCCTAAAGAAATGGTACCTTCTAGAGTCATTGGAGATCTTGGAAGCCAATTTATTTTTGTAAGAGTGAGACGCAGTTCATGTCTTTGGGTAGGCAAGAAGGGCAACTACAAAATTCATGTGTGTGTCAACAGATGGGGGATGTCTTCATCCATTTGTGCCTGTGAAACAATATCTGAGGCTAATTTATAAAGTACATAAATCTATCACTATATTTCTGGAAGTTGGAAGTTCTAAGATAAAGGCATCAATGGATCTGTTGTCTGGTTCCAAGATGGTGCTTCAAATGCCACTTCCTCTGGAGATGGAGGTATGCTGTGTTCTTATATAGCAGAAGGCAAAAAAGCACACAGAGGGATAAACACCACTCATCAAGCTCATTTACAAGGCACCTGATCTCATTTGTGAGGGCAGAGCTCTCAACCACCTCCCAACACTATTGTACTGGGAATTAAGTTTCAATATAAATTTACTGATGACAAAACTTTGCCAACAATTGTGGGACGGTTCTGCTTGGAATGATGATTTCTGCTCTGAGAAAAAGGCTGCAGCTATGGTGGTGTATTAAAAGAGACCCAGAAGAGCACAAAGCAGTAACCCGGTGGACAATCAGGGTGAAGGCAGATGACAAAGCATCCCTTTACATCACGTATCATTTCTGAGGATTCCTGGAACAAAGCCACGCCACTCAAGGGCAAGCCCAGCACCAAAGAAACTTGCTGAGAGGCCAGGCTGGTGAGGTGGGAAGGGTTCCTCCGTAGATGCTTGCTGCTTAAAGCATGGTTTGGAGACCAGCAGCACTGCCATACTACCAATGACACTATTAACACTGAAGAATCCGAATCCTCATTCCAGACTACGACATCAGCATCTGCATGTCACAAAGGTCCCCAAAGAATTAGTAAACACATGAAATTTTGGTAAATTCTGCTCTAGCACATTGGTGCTCATATTCTAGCTGTATGTAGTAACCAACAGGCAAGGAAAATGAAAAAGGTGTGTGTGAGACATATCTATGAGTAAAGCTCAGAGTAAAGTGTGTGTGTGTGTGTGTGTGTGTGTGTGTGTGTCTGTGTGTGTGCTTGCTGATTTTAATGTGCAACCAGGGAAAAGCTGGAGTTCTCAAACATTAGCAAGCATCACAACCCCTTGAAGGGCTGTCCCAACACCAATTGCTGGGTCCCACTCCATAATCTCTGACGATACTTAACATGTTCCCAAGTGACACTGAACCTGCTGGTCTGAGGACCATACTGTCAGTACCATGAATTGTTTTCTAGTAGGGGCAGATTAAGCATAGGGCCTCACACATTCTAGACAATAGTTCTACCACTGAGCAGCACTTTAATTTTTTTTTTCCCCAGGCTGGCCTTGAACTTGTGATTTTCCTACCTCACTTCCTGAGGGATTGGCAATAACCAATGCCAACTACGATGCCCAAAGTTACCAAACTGGCAGTATAAGCCTCATTGGGAATTATTACACATAAAAAATATTCTCCCCCAAACTACTGAGGCAGTAAGTCTGGGGTGAGGCCTGGCAATCTCTTTTAGCAAGTCCTCCAGGTGACACCTGCAGGTGACACCAGCTAAAGTTTAATGAGCACTAGTCTGTATTGGGTATTTAGCTACAAACTGTGGATAAGTCAGAAACTGGAAATGGATGAAAATCTGACTGTGTTTTACAAATGTGTTGTGACCTAAGTAAATAAAATAGAGTACTTGATTTACTTCATAACAGAGAACGCTGAGCTCTGGCCAGACCCCAGGATACTTGTCTACTAAAGGTGAAGCGATGTAAGAACAACCATTCATATATTTATATTTATATTTATATTTATATTTATATTTATATCTATAGCTTTGATTATAAAAATATCTAAACAGATGAAATGTGTATACACATTATATATATATATATATATATACACATACATACATGTATTCAGGCTTAAAATTTTGCAATGAGCCATATCAGTCCTGGAAGATAATCAGAACAAGTGTCAGTTTATATTAGGGTGTGACTCTGAGAGATTAAGTAAATAATGCTGATTCGTTAGTTATCATCCACTTTCTCATTCCTTCTGCCTACCAGAAACACAGTATTGCTCAATAGCCTCTTTTCCTTCTAATGTTGACACTTACGACTGGATTTCTAATCATTATTAGCCAATGGCTGTTAACATCAGCATCCTGAGGAATTTTTTTAAAAAATACTGATGTCAGATTCCACCTCCAGAATTTGATTTGATTGGTCTGGGGTGTTTCTTTGTCATTGTGATAATTACAATTTCCTTAGGTAATTCCAGTGTGCTGCTAAGGGTCTAGACCAATTGTGGTAAGCTCATCCTTTTCATCTGTGATTGGTTTAAGGGTGACTTGTGATGTGGTTCTGGCCAACTAGTCAAAGTGCAGGGCTGCTGGGGAATTTCTCTGTTAATGATAATGCAGAGGAAATGGTATTTGTCATACTTCTGGATGTAGTTGGAACTAAATATGAGGACTGGAGTCACCATAGCTATTTTGCTTCCATCCTAAGGATTAACCCAACATTTGGAAATGGTCAAAGCCAAGGAAACCACAGAAAAGCGAATCCAGCATGCAGACCCAAAAGTTCTCTCCCTGTTCGTTTCACATAACTTCCAGTACACTGGATGATAATCAACCTTCTTGTTTACATTCAGGTGATTCTGTGTTATTTGTTACTGATTGCCAAAACTTTCTAGCAGAAATATGAAGGGGCATGGTTATAATCCTACCCTTAAAATAATCATAAAAGATTTATTCCAGCTACTGGGCTTTTTCCACAAAATCACTGTTTCCCTAGAACCTTGTTTTTTCTCATTTCCTTTAAGACTGCTCAAAATCTCACTTTAGGCCAATAGCTGAGAAAGAAATTGCTGCCATTGAGTCCTAGTAATTGGTTTGCCTTGCTCTTACAAAAGTGTTTCGAGCTAGTTCACACCAGGTTTCTAATCAAGGACATTCAGCTGGGACTGAAGGTGAGGAAATCACACATTTCATTTGTCCAGACCTGAAATTGGCCATATCTCTGTTAAACTGAAAAATAAATCATTTAACTGAATTAATGAGGAGAAAAGATTGTTGAGAGCCAGATGATAATGATGCTTATAGTTTCCTGGATACAGAAAAAGGAATGGTTTACTCTGGAAGGTTCACATAATTAGAAAAGGCTGCGTTAATTTCGGGCTCCCTTAGAAACACCAGGGGGTGGAGTACACTGGCAGGTAAAATCAGTAGAAAACAAACACACTGGTGGAGAGAATGAGTGATATGGAGAAATGTAACTGATCTTTCCTAGGGGCAGTCAGGAGTTGGGAAAGTCTCAGCTAGGTAGTTGGTCAGAGGATGAAGCCCAGCTGAAAGGGGTAACAGCTTTCTCTCTCATATGGATAAACTATTGTGTCCCAGGAGACACAAACCGAAGGTGAGATTCTTCTTAAAGATAAGAAACTGATTGTTTAAAAACAGGCAAATTACCCAGGGCTGCACTGAATCTATCATCAGGGACAGGCCTGCGTAAAATAAAATAAAAACAGGTTCCACATATAACAAAGAGAATGAACTAACCAGGTAATGTGTGTTTGTGTTTTAAGCAATTGTGTGGTTAAATAAAAAAAGACAATGAAACAAATTGTTGATCACTTGACTTTTCCTAATCAAGTAAGGTAGTTGAAAGACTCGCATTAGTCATTAGCCATTTGGTGTCCCTTTACTATCCAACTGCATCAGTTATTCATTAATCTATTTTACTGCTCAGCACTGTACAAACACATAGCTAAATACCCACCCCATCTTCTCTGAACTCCAGTTTTCATCCCTCTGAGGGATGTGAAACCAGCAAAACTCACTGAGTTATGGATTATAGATGAGAAATATTTGGTAAAAATGAATACCTCCAACAGAATGGTGATATCATGCATCCAGTCTTAATTGCTATCATTACCCCACAAAACTAATTTCAGGGTTAAGACCATCCATTAGGCTAAGAAATAATTCAACTAATGAGCCCTTGCTTGTGGGAAACAAAAGAGGTACCCCTGGTCTCTGGGAGCAGGCTGGATTCTCAAGCAATAACACAATTTATTCAAGTGTGAAAGTGTGCTTCTGGCCATCTCTGACTAGAAGCGATTGATACTGAATATATAAAAAATAAAGAAATAACTCATTCAAAATGCCAAATACACCTAAGTAACACTTGAGGCTGGGAATCTTACCAGGGAAAAAGCATCTGGATTTGTGAAGAATGTTTGCTTCAGGGCTGGGTTAAGGAAGACAGGCTGCTCTTGCTCATTCTTTTTGATCCCATAGCTATTGCTGTAGAAATACCTTCCTCAAACCCTACACTTAAGGCTCCACAAATGCTGTACAGTTCAACCAAATCAGTTGATTTGGAGTCTGTATCACCAAACACCTTACTGAATGGACTTCTCATTTGCTCAGACCCCAGACTTCAAGATCTCCTTGCTGTGTGTGTGTGTGTGTGTGTGTGTGTGTGTGTGTGTGTGTTTCAGTAGTTAATAGTCTGGTGAGCTGGGCATGGAGATACACAACTGTAATCCCAGTACTTGGGAGGCTGAGCTAGCAGGATCACAGTGAATTTGAGGCCAGCGTGGGCAACATAGTAACTATATAGTTACTCTAAATTGTATAGCAAGACTGAACTGCATAGCAAGACCCTGTCTAAAAAAATAAAAAATGAAAAATAAACACTGTGGAAAAGAAAATGCTGACATGGAGAGCTGGTATGCTCCCCTTACGTCTTGCCTCAGGGAGCACTAGGAGGTATTTACTTTGCCTAACTATTTTCCTGGTCCACAAATTACCATTTTCTTAGACTCCTATAAACAATTGAAATACTGACCTCAGAGTTGTTATGAATTTTAATTACTTAATTTTTTTTTTTTTTTTTTTTTTGGTACCAGGAATCAAACTCAGGACCTCTCATTTGCCAGACAGGCACCATGCCACAGAGCTTTATCCCTGGCCCCATGAATTTTAATTTAAATAAACTGTCAACAGCTGGAAGACAGAGTAGGTAAAACTCTTGATGACATAGGAGTGGGCAGAGAGTTCATGAACAAAAATCAAACTGCATGGGAAATACTTTCCAGAATCAACAACTGGGATCTCGTCTTATTAAAAAGTTTTTGCATGTCAAAGGCAATCTCCAACAGAGTGCAAAGAAAACCCATGAAAAGAAAACCCATGAATGGGGAAAATATCCTAGCCAACTGTCTCTCAGACTAAGGACTTCTATCTAAAACATACAAAGAATTAAAATAAATCAGGCCCCTAAAATTCAAGGACCTAATCCAAAAATGGGCATCTGAGATGAATACACACTTCTTAGAGAAAGAAATACAAATGGCCACGCCTTTAATCCCAGGACTCGGGAGGCTGAGGTAGGCGGAGCGTTGTGAGTTCGAGGCCGGCTTGGGCTACAACGCGAGCGCAAGGCCGGCCTGAGCTACATAGTGCGACCCTGCCTCAAAAAACTAGGGCCGGGAGTTTGGCTCAGTGCCTTAAGCGCCTGCCCTGGCAGCCGCGAGGTTGTGAGTTCAATCCCCGATGCCGCAAAAAAAAAAAAAAAAAAAAAAAAAAATACAAATGGCAAATAAATACATGAAAAAATGTTCAACATCAATGGTCATTCAGGAAATGCAAGTTAAAGTAACACCGAGATTTCATCTCACCCCAGAAAGAATGGTCAAGATAAAAAAAAGTCAACCAACAACAAATGCTGGAGTGGCTGTGGGGAAAAAGGAACTCTTCTCCACCATCGGTGGGAGTGTAGACTGTTGCAACCACTGTAGAAATCAGTGTGGAGATTCCTCAAGAAGCTGGGATTAGAGATCCCATTTGATTCCGCTATCCTGCTTCTGGGCATTTTCCCAGAAGAACTGAAAACATCATACCACAGTGATATCTGTGCACCCATTTTTATAGCAACCCAATTTGTAATAGCCAGATCTTGGAAACAACCCAAGTGCCCATCAATCAAAGAATGAGTAAAAAAGACGTGGTATTTTTATACAATGGAGTACTACTCAGCTATTAAGAAAGATTGCATTGAGATTTTTATAAGTAAATGGTCACGACTTGAGACCATACTCATAAGTGAAATAAATCAAACTCACATGTGTAAATACCGTACTGTCTCCCTAGTGTATGAAACTGAAAAAGTATATATGATCCAAAATCTATAATAAATATTGTGTAAGGGTTAGTGCCATGACCCATGTGGCTCCTGAGATTCTTGGGGTGAAGGACTGCAAGAGGCTGAGAAAAATAAAGAGACAAAGCTGGGGTCAGGTGGAGCCCTTATCCTCCAGATGGGAGGAAAGGTACTGCTCAACCAATGCTGCATGTTTATTTATATATAGGGAAGGATGACATCAATTTCAGCCCCTCTGCCTAGCAACCCAGGCCTGGATTGTTTAGGAGCCTCGTGGTCTTCTGGGCTATAGCAACTTTTTCACATGGTTGACCCAGGTGCTTTGTTACTTTGGTAAGGTGATGTCTGGTTCATTTTCCAGCTTCAACAGCTCCCAACAGGTAAGAAACTGCTCAAAGAGGAAAAGTAATTGGGATAGAGGAAACGAGGAAAGAAGGAAGGGAAGAGGAAAAAGACATAAATTTTTGTATATGTATGCATAAGATAGCTAATATGACTATACTACTAAATGTATTAGTTATTGAAAAAGAACAGTTAATACTCATATGATTAAACGAATTTTACATGTCTACATCTGTTAATCTAAACAACTTCTTTGAAAGTAACGATATGCAGTATTGCAATCATTGTCAAATTCCTATCTTGTTTTGTAAACCTATGTTACTGTATTGGATTTGTTGCTGTTTATTTGTCTCTGCCTTTTGTCTTTCTTTTCTATGTATTTTTTCTCTTAAATAAATAAAGTAAAATAGACTGTCAACATGCTTAAATGATTTCATTATGGAGTACTGAGAATTTGCATTCCTACCTAAAAACAGAAAAAGAAAATGAAATCCCTCTCACCCCAGTAGAACCACTGATAGATTATCTGTTCCCCAGAGCAGGTGGATGAGGTGCTAGAGGCCCCTCCTTCTTCATTCAGGCCACGTGGTCATCCGTCTTTCCCAGAACACACCTGAATGTATTACTGACAGTTCCCTCACCGCACCGACCCAGGAGCCTCCCTCTCTCCCCCACTTTAGGAGAAGTTTGGTCCTAGGAGCAGTGACACCTGAGGCTCTGACCACTTAACTGTCCCCATCGTTTACCCCCACATTCCTCTCCGGCTGCGTGGGGAGAGGAGATATCTGTTCCCCATTTTAGGGAGAGACTGAATCTCCCATGACAAAATACAGATTAATGAGAGAAAAGTACACAGATTTCTTTGTTTTGTTTTGTTTGCTTTGTTTGTTTGTTTTGTTTTGTTTAAGGAGCCAATGCCCATGGCTTCTAGGAAGCCCCCAGCAAGGGACAGGAGAAGAGGCATTTGCCTGACCTTGGCCCCAGGAATCCCTGGGGTGGCCACACGGCCCCCACACCGGCCAAGGGCAGAGGGAGCAAGCTGACAGCCCTCTGTAGTCATCGCCCTCCACCTCCTTCCAAGTCATCCGGAGTGTGAGCTGTGGCATTTTTGCAAAGTATGAGGGAAACTCACAGAAAAGCAGCATCAGTTTACAGATCCGAAAAAAACAGTGACAGGTGCTGCAAAGTGATCCAGGTGTCGTGTTCTCTACTGCTCTGGGAATCACTGCTGCCTGTCTTAGTCCATTCCAGTTGAGATAAAAATATCCCTTTTTTCCCCACACAGATTTATTTCACTCAAGGTTTACACGACACAGAAGTCTTTATAAATGAAGACTCAAAGAATCACAGAAACCTGAGTATTTTGTGCGAAGGTTTGATGAAGAATGGATTGTCGTAGGGAAACAGGATTGACAAAGGGTGCTTCTTTTTCATTCAGTTACGTGTTGATGGAGCCCTCTTCAGTGTCACTAAGAAAGGAGCAAGAGCAGTAAATGCCATTTTGGTCTTCACCGACCCTCGTGACTGTTTCCTCCCTGGGGCTCTGTCTACTGCAGGTCACCATCATCCTCCTCTGTTGAATTCCTTCTTTTTTGGCCCTGGCCCCCCTCTCCAGCATGCCCTCTGTAATGTTACTGTTACAACAGGCCAGTGCCCTCTTCTGTTTTGATACATATGACAGTCAACTTTCCATCACTCTGACAAATCCTTGAGATAATCAGCTTTAACAAGAAAACGCTCATTAGGACTCACACTTATGGGGGAGGTTCCAATCCATGATGGGTTTGTCCTGTTGCTTTTAGGTCTGTGGCTGCAGTGTGGAAAGAGCTGCGGCAGAGCAGAACTGTTCACCTCATACCTGAGGAGCAAAAAGGGTAAGAAAAGGGGATCAGAGTCCCACGGTCCCATTTGAGGTCACGCCCTCCTTGATCTAAAAGCTTCCCGCTGAGTACCACTTCTTAAAGCACGGTGTCTACCTTTGTCTGGGCTGCACTGAGTGAGAAGGAATTGTCATGAACCACATATAAAATGTATAATGTAGTCGTGCATACAGATAATAAAATTTCTGTTGTTATATTTTTATTCCAACATTAAAAGGTGGGGCAACATAAAGATAAAATTAGTGGGATATTTGACCTTGCTTTTGTGCAGCTGATGTATCCATGTCTGTTTTGATGGAAGTGACTGCAGTTCTTAGTGAGTTCTCAAGGTGCTCATCAGAAATTTTTGATGTATTTTTGTTCTCTATGTGCATCATTCTTGAAAATAATTGTTCACAAATGTATATGCTTACCAAAATATGATGGCATGAATAAGGCATGATTGTGAAGTGAGTGGTATTTTTCTCTGGGAAGATAAGTCTTATCAAATCCTAGTAAAGATAAAATTTTTCCTGAGTTGGAATTCTATTTGTTCCAAAAAATAATCAAAAGCAAACACTTATTTTTCTAGCGTTAGTGTTTACTGTACAAAAACTATATCACAAGCCAAAAGCTATTTGATACATTTTTCTACTGCTTGTATCACAGCTGCTATAAAATCATTTTAACTTATTAAATTATTTTACCAAACAACACAAGTCTGTGTTTAATAAATTAGAAAACGTACATGTCTGCTTAATAACAGTAAATGTCCGTCCTCACCCACACAGGTAGACTGAGATGCCATTATCCGGAATTGCTGAGTTCTGCTTGCCACGTCGCACAAGCTCATGTAACGTCTGATATATACAGATGGTGTATATATTGACTGAGGGTGTACCTCAGCTGTGCGGGGCAGAGCTAGCACTGCATCATGCCCTGCCCTATACAGCGATCCATTGGTGTCTATTTACTTGAACTCCATCTCCATATGAAAAACCACTAAAAATCATGTTATACTATCTTTTGGAGCTGCATTTCAAGTTGTCCGGGGTTGCACACAATCTGCCTTCAAAATTCCATCACCACCCAGTAGGACCACTCAGCAGACCAAACCTTTAACACATAGCCTTTTAGGGAACAATTATCAAAACCATAGCAATGTAACTATTGATACAAACAAACTTTCATCCATAGATCTTTTCAGTTTGCTTCAGGATCTTAATGTGTCCCTGGGTTTCTACCAAGTCTCTTCCCAGCCTTGGAAGACAGATGCACAGGTTGAGAACCTTGGTTTGCAGTATAGAAACATGCAGAGAAAGCTCATGCGTTCCCAGACTGCCTGCCGTGCTCACACTGGAGCGCTCTGTTAACGCCTTTAACCTGAAGGAGGGTCCTGCAGATGAGCTCTTGCTGATAGCCTCATCAACATGCTTCAACTTACTTGTGAACTCTTGTTCTTTTCCAATTTTTTCAATTTTATTAAATTAAGAGAAATGTGTGAGTTTTTGCACAAATCACAGGCCTAGACCAAATTCAGGGGGAAAAAAAGATTTAAAAAGTTATGATTCAGAAGCACAATTTTCCCACAGTGGAGTTAATATCTCAGTGGCATACACAAGAAGAAAATTACTGAGGAAAATGTTGAGATTACTTATTTAAAACATTACTGTGCTACTGTTTTAAACTTTGCAGACATATATGGAGATTTTTATGTCTAGCTTTTTCTTTCCCTTTCTGGTATTATAAGATAGTAATGGTGTTTAATATGTGCTAAGTGAACAGTAAATGTTAGCTATTGTACTGCACTTGTATTATTGTTTAGATTGGAGAAGTAGCAACAGGAGAATTTACGAGCAGTCTCTTCTTGTGTTTATATTATTCCTAGAAGCAAGTAAATATGTCTTGGTTACTTTTTTCTTGTTGTTGAGACAAAATACCTGCCACCCAAAATGAAGGAAGGAAAGGTTTATTTAGCTTACAGTTTTTGGAGGTTTCAGTCCATACTCAGTTGGCTCTAAGGCAGGGTGCCGTGGCTAAGGGGCAGCTGCACATGGTGGCCACGAGCAACAAGAGCCAAAAGGGCGAAAAGGAAAAGCACGCCTCCTTCCTCCCCTTGTCTTGTGTGCTGACCGCCTGTCCCTGGGCAGGTGCAGCACTCACACCGCGAATCCCAGCACTAGACAAGGAACTGGTCATAAACATTAGAGTCAGCTGCCTCCATGACTGGATGAGGCTTTGGGGGACATTTAAACAAACCACACAGTGCCCAAGTCAGCTCAGCAGGAATGAGTAAGCATCCTAGAGAAGTCAGGACTTGGTGCTTGTTTGTTGTGTTTGAATATGATTTCTCCTAAGCGTGCAGAAGCCTGATCCCCAGGGCAGCAGGGCTGGAGGTAGGGTGAGTTGGAGTTTTGGTGGTGGAGACTCTACATCCAGCAGTGCACTAATCCTTTCTCACAGGGATATATTTGTTATTGCAGAAATGGGCCTCCTCACTTTCATGCCCTCACTTTTTTTCTGCCACACTGGGATGCAGCTGATGGTCCTCAAGGGCACAGCATCCAGTCTTGGACTTTCCAATTTCCAGAACTGTGCACTAAATGATATTGTTACCAGGGATCCTGTCAGAGCTCCACATCTGGACCCTGCATTCATTTACCTGCCCCTCATCAAAACTGTAAGAAAATCACACACATCAAAGAGAAAACTAATTTTATTCACAATCTGGCTAATTGGTGGGCTATCTAGTCCAACCCCCTTCACCCTGCACCATGCACAGAAGCACTCCAATATATAAAAATGGTTGGACAAATATGCATATGTGGGTTTGCCCAGGAGTTGACCCATGAAAGAGTCAAGGGAATGTTGAAAATTTGCTTCTGTTAAAACTTTTTTGGCACAGCACTGGAAATAGAAATTTCAATCTCTGTTTCAGGAAGCTGGAGAAATCACTTAGCTTTAAAAATCCCAAAGATCCATTTCAACTCCTTGATTTCAAAAGTTCTTTCTTTAATAATTACTTAGTCTTAGATGTTCAATTTTAGCAACAGAAAATGAGATAAGTCATTCATTCTTCAGGAGCCTTGCTCTCAAGATGCAATGTATAGAAGGGTCCTCTTCCCTGGGTTGGCAGTCATAGCCTCTCTCTGAAATGTGAAAGGATGATTCTCAATGGTGAGTAACACAGAAACTGGGACAAATAAATGAAATTTTAATGCCAGGTCATTAATTAGCTTTTCATGTCCAAATAGACTTTTGAACTCCTGATCCATAGCCTTCTATCCATAATAGAAGACCTCAAAACCACACCCCTCCTTTTTTTTTTAAATTTTTGTTTGTTTGTTTGTTTGTTTGACACTGCCCAAACTTTCAAGGTTAGAGAAGTATCTAAGTGAATAATGTAGACAAATTACTGGCATCTAATTGACAGTGTTTGTAATAACAGTGGGGTTGTTTATACCTGCATTTTTCAGGGTAGTTGGTCATTTAATTGCAACTCTTAATTTAGAAGATTACTATTTCCCTCTCCCTCATCTACTGAGTCTTGTTTAGCAGGCAGGGGTCTTTCAGAAGCACTTGGCTAGACATTAAAATCTGCATAGATGACTTAAAAAACTAAACTAAATCAGTGATGACATAATAGACATTTAGTACCTCTCCAGTTCTCATTTTCTTTTTTATTTGAACATGGAGTACTTTGCACTAAAAGAGATGGATATAGATTTTGTTCAAGCAGTCTAGTGAGGAATGGCTCTAATAGCATTGGGGGCCCAGATACCAACCATACTTTCTTGGCTTGATCAGATGTCCCAGACCACTGTGTGTGCGTGTGTGTGTGTGTGTGTGTGCTGCTTTAAAGCAAGAATTTTCTTAATGCCTTAGACATTATAGGAGCCACCATATTATAGGATCCTTCTCCCATTCACATAAAAAGGGTTTCAAGACTGAAGACTCCAGCAACCATGTTCCCTGAAATTATAGTAACAGCAAACTGAACACAATCAGGGGAAAGGGTTGCTGGTCACATTTGTTTTTGCCTAGCTATGTTGGTATTTTACCTCAGTCAAATTCTGAAATGCTGCATTTTTAGCCATTTTTCTGGAATACTTTGCTCAGTTTCATCATTTCTTTAAAAAAAAAAATCACACTGAGTTCTTATCTCCCCTCTCCCCTTTTCCCTTGGATGTGAGCCTTCCCCACCCCACCCCACCCCTGGCTGCCGCACTGAGATAAGGCGGCCGCATTTTCCCTGCCATTCCCTGATCACACATTACCATGAGAAAGTGCCAGCCATCGTCAGCCCCCAGCCCCTGATTTATGCTCAAAGTTTGGATTATCTGTTCTGCTCCAAATCCCTTCAAACAGCCAGCCTGATCAAAGAGAATCACATCCACCAGATAAAATTCGAATATAGCTCCATGCAACAGAATGACAGGCAGGACATTTTTTTTAAATCTTCCAGCTGCTTCAGCCCCCTCATTTTGTCAGGATTGTTCTTTATCCCCAGAACGGGGCTCACCGTGCAACCAGACTGTCCTTTCGGACTCTTTCCTGCTGGGTTCTGTGTGGGGAGTCGTTTATGGAGTTTGCTCCTGCGTGAGGGTTCATTGTCTACCAGTAACACCCTGCATGCGGCAAGTGGCAAAGAGTCTATCTCAGCCCGGAGCAACATAGAGGAGAAACATTACAGTACATGGATCAGTCTGACCTAACAACCAGTTGCTAACTTTGTCCCTGTGCTACTGGGAGAAAGCCAAGTTGGAAAGTGATGTCCTCACTATTGGGGGCCACCTCAGAGACTACATTAAATTGAATACCCTCTAAATTCAATCATTCAGTTCATTCACTCAGCAAATATTTATTAAATCCCTGATGTGAGAGGCTGCGGTAAGCCAAAGCACGTCACTGAAGAACTTAATATCTAAAAAGGAAAAGCCTACGCCAAATTCCTAGTGAACTGACCAAAGAATGCAACATGGGCTTAAGGGAGAAATCTACATCACTTCCACAAACTAAGCAAGGATTAGTTCCACTGCCGAAAACTGAAGAATTTCTGGAAAATATAAAGTAGGTAAGACATCATTAACATTCAGGTTGCCGCACTTGAAAGGATAATATACTAAAGAAAGAAAGAGAAGAAGGAATCCTACCTGGAAAAAAAGGTATGTAAACCACAGAGAAATTAGCTGGAAATAAGAGAGAAAATCAGCAATCTAATGCTATTTCTGACAATACACTGAAATCTAATATATGTGTCAGGCTGAGAGCCCACCTTAGGAACCTTTGCCACCCTGAGCACGGTGGCTTACTAAACAAAGAAAGGGCTGATGGAGCTCAAGACATACCCAAAAGCAGGGCACCACGGCATTGGAAAGAACAGGAATAGCGTAAAGGTTATCCTCATCTTTCCCCACCCTTTTTTTCCCAAAGCAGGTTATAAAACCCCAGAAGGTCACTGACTTTGTTCTGCCCTTTCCCCTGAAGTAGATCAAAGACCCTCACTGTGGAGGTTCCCTCCCTGTACCCTGATGAAGAGCATTCTTATCTCTGAAGGCGCAGGCCTTGCTAACGTCACCCCATTTATTACCATTAGAGCATACCCTCTCCGCTTGTTCATCGACATTCATATCAAATACACAGGTTTACCTGTTTCTTTGAGACTCCCTTCCCTTACGAAGGTTCCCATGTCACATGCACCTTCTATTAAATAAACGTGTGTGTCTTTCTCTTGTTAACCCATCTTTAATGATCATGGCTCCAGTCATGCATCTAGGCAGGAATGGGAGACTTCTCTGGCAGAGCAGCTGCTGAGAGTGGCCTCCTCCTTTCCCATCGGGCACAGCTAACTGTGGCCACTTCTACGCTCAGCTTCCTCCTTTCTAACCTCCTCTTGCCTCCTCCTGCAGAATGACAGAGCACACCTACAGAAACCCACTGTCCCCTCCCTTGTTTCTCTGGTCTTGGTAAAGTTGAACAGCAACAATTCAAACATACTCAGCCCACTCCAATTCTCAGTACTAAAAAGACCTGTGATGCCTGGATAACAGTCACCAAACAAGCAGCATACAATGGTATTTCAAAAGCTAGGGAGTTACTAAAAAGCACAATTGTCTAATGTTCTCTTTGGAACAGATTTCCTAAAAGAAAATCAGTTAAATAATAGTTTTAAAAATGGATACTTTCACTGGGCATGGTGGTGCACACCTGTAATCCCAGAACTCGAGAAGTTGAGGCGGGACGCTCATTGTGAGTTCAAGACCAGCCTAGGTAACAAAGTGAGCTCAAAAAATAAATAAATAAATAAAGTGAGCTCAAAGCCAGCCTGAACTGCACAGTGAGACCCTGTCTCAAAAAGACAAAAAACAAAAAAAACAAAAACGGATACTTTCAATAAGATTTTGGAGAAGATTATATCTCTGAACCAAAAACAAACATACTAATTTTCTTGCTTTTCACATTGGTGATAATTGAATATTATTTTACTCGACACTGATACTTACATTTAAATTTAATTTCAGGAGCTGTTTTATTTGAATGTTACAATACGAAAGTGAAAACAGTAATAATTTATTTCCTTAAGGCTGCTAAACTTTCAGATGCTGTTTTCCAAATCCCTGGCTCAGTTTAGAATGGTGGGTTAAGTCACATGTTTGCCTACTTCTCTCTCATGAATTCCACTGACATTGACCAAACCAGTTACATAAGGACAACTCTGAATGTCTTTGCAGGAATACAAGAAATGATTCGTCCATGAGCTGGAATTCTGTAGTGTTTCAGTGGGAAAACTAAATGTGAACAGTCTCTGAAGGGGAAAGGCCAAGCCAACCACTCTTCAAGGGAGACTACTAAAGAAAGTACAGAAAAGTAGGGTGCAGTTGTATTCATTAACAAAATGTCACTCCAGATCTTGCAAAACAGAAGCAAATTTTTCTTCCATTTATTCCAGGCTGTCATTCAACTGCCACTTTACCAGATATTCCATTTTGCTACATTTAAAACAGCATCCTAAATTGTTACATTTAAAGTAGCCCTTTCTACCCTCTTGTCCTACTTTGTTTTCTTACATAATGAACATCATTACTTAAACACAATTTCTTTTTATTTATTAGTCGTACTGTCCAGCATACCCTGTCCTATCTCCACCACCAGCATCACCACCCCCCACACTAGACTCAGCGGGGATTGTGAACCAGCAAGCCCTGAGTCACCGGAGACAAGATGGTCACAAGCAAGGAAACAGCAAATGAAGGTCTCTGCGGTGCAACAATGGCCACAGAGATTAAGGAACAGTTTGGGGTGTGGTGCAAATAGAAAAAAGTAACCCAGGGAGAGAGTTGTGGGAAGAGAGTTCACAGAGGTAGCCAGCAGCAAGTTCATGAAAGATCTTGTAACCGATGGTGAGAAAGATGATTTTTTTTTTTTTTTGGTACTGGGGATTGAACTCACAAAACTTAATTTAAATATATATGTGCTGCCAAAGCAAGCACAAGAACTTAATCTAAATGTAATGGGAAGCCTTTCCTGGAGCTGAGGAATGATATTTTCTAGCAGGCATTAACACTCTGCCTTCTGTTTAGAGACCAGGCAAGATAGAAAGGGTATTTAGAAAATTATCAAAATAGTTAAAGTAAAGCTATATGGTGACAGTGGGAGTGGTGAAGAGTGGCCAGGTTAGGAATATACTCTCTACAGAGCTTGCAGAATTTGCTAATGAGTTGTATACTAAAGTTCACACACACACACACACACATGCACAGAGGCAGGTACTGCACACTGATGAACCCCATGTATGCCACTGGTGCCGCAAGATTATTATGGACCTGTAAAACTTCTATCACTTAGAAGTCATAACTCTGAAAAGTTCATAGTGATGGCGATGTAAACAAACCTACTATGCTGCTAGCAATATAAAAGTATACCACATGCAATTACATACAGTTCATAACACATGATGATGATAACAAATGACTATGCTATTGGTTTATGCTATACTTTTATTCATTATTTTAAAGTACTTCTATTTACAAAAAAAGGTTTATCAAAAAAAAAAAAAAAAAAAAAACCAGGGCCGGGAGTTTGGCTCAGTGACTTAAGCGCCTAACAGGCGCGAGGTTGTGAGTTCAATCCCCAGTGCCACAAAAAAAAAAAAAAAAAAAGAAAAGAAAAGAAAAAGAAAAAAAAAAGAAAGAAAGAAAGAAAAGAAAAGAATGTGACCTCAACAGCAGGCTCATGCATCTCGTGTTCACTGTCTTTTTTGATCACATCATGAAGCCACCTCCAATGATCTATGCATTCACTCTATTATGCTCACACAAAGAGGAAATCACCTACTGATATATTTCTTAGAATATACCCCTGCCCTTAAGTGATGGGGGAGGGGGGGAGGGGGAGAGAGAGGGAGAGAGAGAGAGAGAGACAGAGAGGGAGAAGATGTCCGTATGTTTGGAGTGTAAGCAAATGGTGCATCATGCTATTCTCTCAGATTTTTTTTCTCAGATTTTAAAGTAGAAAAGTAGAAAATGAACAAGAGTACATATGTTTATTTTGTTTTTGTTTGGGAACAGGTAAGCAGCCAAGATTGAGGTTTTAGACATGTCTAGCTTGACATGTTTATGATACATCCAAACGAAGATGTCCCTAAGGCAATTGGATGCACCAGTGTCAGCTTGAGGGAAGAGGTTAAAATAGAGACAGACGCAAATGTTACTATTGTCAGATTATAGATCAGAAGGAATGAAGTGTCCTGGAAATACGACCAGAGAAAAAGCTCAATAACTAAATCTTGAACCGCTGTTCCCTTTAAATAGGGAAGAGGAGGCAGCATCATCAAAGAACATTGAAGGAAAGAACTCCAGAAGTTCTGGAAGCCAAGGGAAGTGCATATCCCAGGCAGCAGAGACTGATTACCTGCACTGAAGACTGCGAGTAGATTACTAAGATGAGGACAGAAAAACAGTCATGCCACTTGGCAATGTAAATATCAGCAGTAGCCTAATGAAGGAAATTCAGTGGAGTGGTCTGAGCGGAGTGGATTCCAGAGAGACTGGGAGTAGAGGATATGGATACAGCAGCAACGCCAAACTCCACAAAGGAGTTTGGCTAGTGCTGTAGGAAAGCAGGACAGGGACTGCAGAAGTCTATCTAATTCAGAGAGGATTTTATAAAATGAGGGATACATAGAGTGTTTTTATGTGCTAAAGGGAATGAGCCAGTAAATTAGAAAATAATAATTCAGGAAAAGGAGGGAAAGGCTGTAGAAGCAAAACTCTTAAGCAGGCAAGAGCACTTGAAAGTCAGTTCATAGGTGGAAGAGAAAGCCTTTGATCAGAGAGGAGTCCACTCACCAGAAATGAGGGAGGGGCATATAGGGGTTGGCAAAGTGGCAATGAAAATATGTAGGTGTCTTGTTTGGTTGCTTCTCTACCCTAAGAAAAAGGAGCAAATGAAGGTTTGGGAAGGGAAAGTGAAATGCTGCTTTTTGGAGATTGGAACTGGAATAGAAGCATAGGAGCTTCTTTTTTGATCTTTATGGTTCTTTCTTTAGAAAGAATTGAGCTGGCACTGTGCTGTGCTTTTCTCTAGCTGCACTGGTTTGTGTAGGGGAAGGTATAATACATTTGTTCTAAGATGTAGATTTTGTGGGAGCACTGTTTCTATATTAGAAACGTCGTAAGAGAGGAAAGAGGTTAGGGGTGATGTTCAAGTCCTACATGTAGTCAGTTGATGTTAGGACCTGGCTTTTCTATCTTCTGCTTAGTCTGTGCTTTGCATAAGCACTTAACTACTGTAGGATTGTTGCTTATATATGCCTTTTATTTTTATTTCACTTATTTTACTATTTTAACGCATCTCCCTTTTTAAACTGATGGAAAACAGCAGAATCTGGTCCATCAGAGTAATGGGAGTTTCTGCATCATTATCATCACTTTCAACTTTCTTTTGGCTTGCTTCATGTAGGGCAATTATAATATATAGTATAAGCAGAAAAGAGCTAACCACCATTTATAGTATTACCCTAAATTCCAAGCTCCAAATGACTGGCTTTGAAATAAACTGTTGGTATTAATTTCATGGGTAGCAGATCTCTATATATGGAAATCCAGCTAAATACTAGTACCCACTACACTACATCATAGTTCTGGCCCCTTTCCAGATAATTATCTGCATCCATTCCAGTGAGTATGTCTCTTTCCACGTCTCCAAATAGTCGAGACAAATCTGGGGCCCAGATACCTAAGAATGTGCAAGATCTGTCTTATGGCTCCCTTGTGGTAAGGAAAAATAAAACTCATTCATTAAGCAGTGCTGAACAATCAATATTAATTCATATTATTAAGTATATTTAATCAAATTTTTTTCACTTGAAAGATACATCTATTTAATTAAATTTTTTCATTTGAAAGATACATATATCTGTATCTTTATCTTCATATAGATAGGCACATATGTCTATATCTATATCTGCATATAGATATAGACATATGTCTATATCACCTATATCTACATCATCTATATCTATATAGATAGATCTGTAGATTAAATGCATGCAAAAATTACATATCTACATTTGTTCTTTCTGCCAAAAGACTATTTAGTTAGGTTATGGTTTAGAATAAAGATGTTGCTGCTGCTTCCAAGTACTGAAATTGATTTTTAATTATAAAATAGCTTCTACTTGATATAGTGGTGCCTGTAATCTCTGCCCTTGAGAGGCCAATACAGGAGAATATGAATTTAAGGCCAGCCTTTACTAAAGTGAGACCCTGTCTCAAAAAAAAAAAAAAAAAAAAACCTTGGACTTCTGAATGAAAATGCAGAATAGATCACAGGGTTTACAATAAAAATATACAGGATAACAAGGATAACATAAGCTTTCAGGTAAAATACTGAAGATAAACAAGTATGTTAGGAACTAATATGTACTTCTTACTTCCCTTCCATAATATGTATTTCTTACTTCCTTTCACACTCTCCTGACTTCCCAACATCACCAGTTAAATTTAGCAATAAGCACTGATCCGGCCACCAGAAAGACTCCACAGAATGAAAACAAACAGCACAGTCCTCAGTGATGTGCTTGTCATAACCTTTCAATTTAACTATAACGGATTTATCTCCCCTCTAACCTAGCATCCACAGAAATAATTAAGAAGCTAAAGACTTTGAAGATAAAGAATACAGCTGGGATGACTGGGAGAGTTTAGGTGAAAAGCCTGGTTATTCAGACTTTGACTCTGAGGCGACCACACAGCCCCAGCCCCGTGTCATCGCAGGAGTTCACTGTGTAGCAGCACCTGTGAGTCTTCAGATGCGGCTTTTGGAGCAAAGACCTCTTAAAACTAGGATTTACACTGGTCTACAGTATATAAAATACAAAGCATCAGTGCTCCTCATTACATATTTGAAAGTTCAAATTTATGTCACATAGGAATAAAAGAATGAAACCACTTTGATAAATAGAAATATGCAAAATCAGACATTAAGGTCCAGGCTACAGTCACAAATGAGCTTCTGCAACCAATTCTTTATCATATTTTGGTATGTAGAAAAGCACAAGTACAGTGTTTTTTCTTGTAAGTGATTGCTAAACAAAGTCAGCTTCAATGTAGAATGGTGATTAGAGGGTCGGAAATGTGTGTGGAGATGAATGAATGAAAAGAAGTTGAATTTGCTCTGTGAACACCGTATAGATGCATGCAAATATCTTCACACTGAACCCCAGTAATATGCACAATTCATACATGTTAATCGAAAATAACATTTTTTTACAGAAATGTACCATTTTATTACAAAGAGTCTCACAAACATGAAAATAATGTCTCAAAAAAAGGGAAGCTATACCACCAACCTCCACCTGCAGAACTGGGGGAAGCCAGGGCAGTGAGTTTCTTAGCTCAGTTGGGGCCAGTGTGAAGGTATGAGAACAGAACTAATCTGAAAATGGCTAACATTACCCTAGGAGCCTGAAGAATGGGGGCTCCCCTGGAGATGCAGCTGCTCTTCCAGAACACTTCATAGGGGTCCCTTTCCAAAGCTGCTAAGCAGGCCCTCGGCCGGTCAGGATATCATCTTATGGCTGCATTGCTTCCATCCAGATCTGTGCCCTTTATGGGTTAAAACTGAGACTTGGGGAGGGATGGGGAGCAAGACAGCAACGAGAAGAGTTCCCCCAGCATAGCTGCCTTGCTCTCGAGGGCCCTGGCTCCCCTATCTAGTCCCTAGGGACATTTATATTTAATATAACTTAATATAAATATACAGAGAAATAGAAAATACAAAATCTGAGGGGCTAGAGGGAGAAGGGTAGGGAGCACGGCCAGAAGCCTGAGCTGGAGAGGTCCATTTAGGCCAACTTGACCTCCTCTTTGACCCCTTTGGCTGCTGGCTTCTCCTCCTTGGTTTTCTTCTCTTCTGTCACCTCTTTCTCCTCTTCTGGATCTTTCTCTTTCTCATCTTCTGTTTTGACTCTCTTGGCTTTCTTGTAGTTGGAAGAGTTCTTGCGGCCACCTTCTCCCTCCTCACCCAAGTCAGAGAGCTCTTCCTCTCAGGCCACTCATTTGTCAGAGGGACAGAGTGACACGTGCTTGTCAGGGTCTCCTTCATCCTCGTCACCACTCCCCTCGGGAATGGCGCCCTCAGGAATTGCCTGCATTTGGACCCCAGGTGCGTGGGGCAGCATTCTCAGGTTCTCGAGGAGCTGATTTGATCTTCTCCAGGTTCTCATTAGTGTTCTGGAAGTCATGTTGGAAGGATTGATGTGAAGCTTGAAATCTGGTCCAAAGCATTCAAAGTAGTCATTGTATGGAAGTTCATTAGGGATCTCTGTGTCTGGAGCCGTGGCTGTTTCATATGTCCAGCACCGGGCAACATTACGAATGGTATAACTACAACCTCTCATCATCAGCATAGGCAGGCTGAAGCCTTTGACAAATTCCACACGCTTGGCACGCCCTTTGATGGTAATTTCCAACATCCCCGTCATAGTAGTAGCAGACTTTCCTCCTGGTGCCCTGAGTCTGTTCCATCTTGCTGCCTCCAGTCCCTTCCGTCAGTCCGTCTGTCTGCCCACCAAAAATAACATTTTTAAAGGGAGTTTCTAATTCCTTTAGAATGCCCTTTAGAAAATTTACATTTCTAAAAAGGAAGAATTCTTTTTAAATCTCTAAAAATTATATTAGGAACTCATTATAAGTAAGGGTTGCCTTATTGTTAGTTTGTTGTTGACATTTGGGACCAACCATCTCAAAGCAGTCTTCAAAGAATCAGAAGGATGAATGAGGAACAATGGAAGATAAATCAATAGCAATAGCTAAGATTTGCTTACATTTTTAATTTTTTTTATTTTAGAAAAAGTACAACAGTTGAGTGAAAAGCACCTAAAATGAATACCTGCAAAATATCAGGGAGATAATATTGCTGCCGCCCGCAACTGATGAGAGAGTATCAATAAACGCATGCAGCAGGGGGCCTTCGTGCTCCATGAGCGTTCCTTTTCTGCAGTCTTACCCAGTGGAAATGTGCAGTCTTGTCTTTTCTTTTTTCACTTTTTCGTCCCAGGTTTAATTCCAGACACAATACATCTTACCAAAGATGTACCTACGTGCATTCACACATAATCTGTAGGCCACTAGGATTTTTTCCATTAGTCTAGAAATAGCTAAAACACTAAAAAGTAAAAGCCAAGTCATACACTTGGAAAACTGTCTCCATGTAACGAATGGAAAAGGCTCTTGCACAAGGGTTTTGGAGGTAGGATTAATACTGCGAAGTCAGAATCGCCATCTCAGGTGCTGGGAGCAGAGCTGCCTCCAACTCTGGATTTATACAGCTTTCTTCTCTCCTTACCACTCTGTCACTGCCTGAGCTGCACAGCTCTGAGGAAAAGTATATCAGTCAAAGACACACCAGAAACTGGATGAGAAGTGAAAAAAAAAAAAAAGAAAGAAAGAAAAGGTCTTAAGCAAGGCACTCAGATAAAAGTTAGCTTTTTAAAAAAGCACTGGCGAAATCAAAACCAGAATCTAAGCTAACCAGAATCTAACACTAACCCAATAATGGTGGGTGGGCAGAACTACCAGAGGCTGCGTCTGCAGCTTGTCACCATGTTAACTGGAACATCCTCCTCCTTGTCTCAGCTTGGACTTTCCCGAAAGCAAAGCTTGCGACATGGTAGTTCTCGTGAGAGATGATGCCATGGGCAAGAATGAGAGAGCAGGAAGACTGACGCAGAGGAGAAAAACAAAACAAAATGAGAGTGGGCAAGGGGTACCAACTGAGTCAGGACCCCATGAGATACATATTAAATTTCTCTAGAATGTCCCATCAGCAATGGATAATCAGGATGGCAATGGGAGCCTTTGTGGGTCAGCGTCCATGGGCCAGGATAGCCAGCTAACTGCCTTCGGGATTATTTGCTTAGGTGCATGCTCACCGCACCTGCCAAAACCTACCAAGTTCTAGGGTGTCAGAGAAGCCACTAGGGCAGAAAAGGAAAGACCCTCCTCAGTGCACTTGAGATAGCAAATCTCAGCTTGTATGGAGTGAAACAACTGAAAGAGAAGTGGCCCACAGAGCTGTGCCGAGGGGGGCAGATGTGCCTGTTACCCCACCTAAGTCTACCTCTAGAGAGCACAGGAGCACATCAATCGGGCTCTTCCATCATAATTCAGTTATTGATCTTCAAAGCTGTTTTATTGTTGATGCTTCTTAACAGAGGCATTCATTCATTCATTCATTCATTCTTTAGTTCTCTTTCAGGTGTTAGCTATGTTCTTCACACTGTTCTTTGGAGAGGAAGCAGTGAGCAAAACAGACAAATCTTTATCATTATGGAAAATGACAAACAGAGAAACAAACATGAAATATTTAGTTTGTTATATGGTGATAAGTACCATGGAGAAAAATAAAGCAGAGAGGGGGTCATAGGAAACTATGAGATACTCCAGGACAGCAGGAAGATGACTGGTATTTCATCAAACTTGAATCTATTTAACTTAGCAAATGACCCCCATCTGACTGCCTCTCAAAAAACCAATAAACAAGTTTATGGAAAAGTATAACTCTTTCTGTGTTGTCTCATTTAAAGATATTGGCTTGTGTTCAGGAAGATTCTGCCCACAGGAATTGACACAATTCTCAGTATGAATCCAAGGTACAGAGTCTCCAAAGAGCGTCCGGAAGTCGAGCGAGTTCCTGCGTCGTCAGCTCCCTCAGTCTTTCCTGCATTTTTCAAACTGAGCTTAATTTCTTACACAGTATCCTGGTGCCAAAGGAATCCTTCAAAAGTAAAAAATAAAGCCCTCACATATTAATTAATTATCTGCGAACACTGAGCTTTCATTTCACGCTCAGGTCAAGCCAGGTTACCGGTTCCATGCTCTCATCCAAGTCACAATTTAGATATATGACCCACACTTGTAAGACACAAGTGAATGGTGCAAAGAGAGCAATGTGTTTGTTAAAATTATGGCACTGACTAAAAGTAAATACCAAAAAAAACAAAAAAGAATGAAAGCAGATGGTGTAACAAAATATTCCCAAAAGAGCTGGAGTATGAGAAGGATCTGAAAGAACAAGAAATTTTCAGCATAAACTGTCTGGTGATCATGTATTCTGCTATGGGAGGCAACGAACCGGACCTAAGACAGACGGAGAACAGGCAGGGCAGCTGTCTGGGTGAGACAGCTTCTCCTGGGGAAGTTGCACATATCAAACAAGGTTGGGTTTTGATGGATCTTGAGAAGTTCTATCACTCTATCAAGCAGTGTACAACAAGAACAGTTCAGGGATCTAAGAGCACTGCTGCGATATGGGACCAGCCAGGGAGAATGGCTAATAGTGTAGAAAAAGTAAAGCCTGTGCGTGAGTGAGAGTCAGCCAGGCGCCTGCCTGGACCGCTCTGGGACATCTCTCTGCATACGGAGCTGCCAGCGTGGCCGCGGAGAAAGCAAAAGGGCATATTAACCATTTTATATTAAAAAGAATTAAGAGTAATGTCTTTTACTGTAATGAAGTTTTAAAAGTTTAAACATTCACCATAGATTTTGATCACATCTCGTATACCGTGTATGTAATTCCAACGACGTGACATTCTGGAAAAGGTGGAAAAGGCACAGCACTCAGGCCAGTGTCGCCAGGGACTAGAGTGAGGAGGGCGTCGGTTAGCACTGAGGGGCGTCAGGGAGCTGTGAGAAGGGAGGAAACTGCTCTGCATGCTGACCTGGGAGGGACTGGGTCATTCGCCAACACCCACAGAACTCACACGAGAAAAGGTGGGTTTTGCCGGGCTTAAATAATGTTCCAATAAACTTAACAGCAACCAACCATTCCCATTACATCTTGCCCACTCTCCAAAAGTGGTTTTAACATCTATATCAAGGACAAAATGGAACGGATCTTGTGCAAACTCCTTTATACCTATTCTCACTATCAAGTTCTGGTTAAAATGCATCCGTGCCCAATAATGTCATCTCTTTCCTGGTGTTCGGGAGGATGAAGAAGCTACTGTTGCTTTGAAAAGCAAAGGCTTCTCTGTGTACAAGCTCCTTCCAAAATGAAGATCAAGGAAACCTATGTAATTGTATGCTAAATTTATCAGAGGTGGGTAATTGCGAAGAAGTATGATTAGACAAAAGAGTTACGGATTAATGGTAATAAACTGGGGACAGGTGGGCAGAGCTCAGCAAAACATGTTTTTCAGGTTCTTCTCTGTGACCCCGTGTCTTCAGAAGTAAGGATGCTGCTGTCCTTGAGACGTAAAGAGAGCCCTCAGAAATGAAGGACTTGGGCACCGCTTCTGCTCCTTTCTCAAATGCTAAGCTGCGGTGCTCTGGAGTTGCGGCCTCAACACCATCACGATAATCCTTTCGGTCTTGGCTCCTTCCCTGAGCTCCCAAGCTCCGTCTCTTCCCACTGCCAGATCTTTTCTTGGTCAGCACACAATGTAACCTCCACCCCATCCCAATTTCTGCCACATCATTCTGTTTCTTCACCACAAAATACCTGAAATATCTACTCAAAGTTTTCGCTATTTCCTCACTTCTAATCCAGTACGTTATATGATTCTGCAAAATCTCAAATGCAAAGAAAATGATAAAATAACAAACTCCATATTTACCATACTTAGACTTAACAGATGTTAACATTTAGCTATATTTGTTCAAGATTTTTAGTTTTTAAAAGAAATAAAACATCACCTATATAATCGAATTCCCCTTTGGCCTCCTTCCCAACCATATTATTCCTTCATTCCCTGGAGGTGATCTTTATTCCGAATCTGATGTGCATCATTCCATTAAATACATGTATGTTTTTATATCTTACTGATTTGTATGTGTTCATAAATGATACATGGTGCTGTGCAGTGTGTATTAAAATTCTATAAGACTAATACCTTACTATACTTTGCCATTTGCATCATTGGTTGATTCTTCCTTCCCTTTCTCTCTTTGGGATTTCTTTTGCCTTGATGGAATATTCTCTTTTGTAATTGTTTCTAAAAGAGTCTATGTGGATAATTGTGTCAGAAAAAAATTTTTTTCATTTGTATGTTTTCTTTTCCTGAATAAAAAATCATACTTTTGACTTGTTGGCTAAATATATTGTTCCAGTATTTCTCTGTATCCAGTGTTCCCATTATTACACACGCAATTTGATTTTGATTGCACTTTAAGCTCTTTCCGATTAAGTGGGTACTGTGTGTGTGTTTAGCTCTCTTTCTCATGTTTAGGAATTTTTCTCATTGCCCTTGGTGGCCTGAAACTCCAGATGAAAATCTTTTTCGTGTTATCTTACTCTTTAAATTTAAGGGTATGGTCTCTCTTTGATTTGAAAAAAAAAAATGTATACTGTACTATTGCTTAAGAATTTTTTCCCCTGAACTTTCATTACTCTTCTAAAACTTCTGTTTGAACTTTTGGATCTATTTTTCGCTTTCTTTACTTTCTTGCTAAACATTTCATCCCTTCAGCTTCATATTCTGTGAGAAGTCTTTATATCTATTCTCCATTTTTGCTAATTCCGCTTTACAACCAGTCTATAAAGATGAGGGTTTTTTTGTTTTGTTTTATTTTTTGGGCTGTTTGTTTGTTTGTTGTTTTGATTATCAAGACTTTCTTTTCCAGGATCTTTATTTCATGCTTCAGTGGGTAGCACATCTTGCATTTTTAGGAAGATCACGTCCTGTTGTTCATCTTCTATCAGCTCTGTTTTCTCAGGTTAGTTGCATTTCGCAGCTGTCTTTGGAGGTGTTAGCTGCTCTCAAATGTATGATGATCCCTCAGTGTTTGCATGAGACTTCAGAGCAAAACCCTGATTTCAGTCTTTTTAATGGAGGAAATGGTAGAACCTTCTACCTAGTGAGAAGTATCAGTATCTGTTCTGTCACTTAGAAAGGCTGTTTGTCCTAAGTATTGCCAACATCTATGCACTGGACACTGTCTCTCCTGGGCATACTTGGCGCAGACTGTCCTGCACCCACTGCCCGACTCCGATTCTTACGTGTCAGGTGTATGATGCTGGAGGGCCATCCCCTCAGGCCAATTCATCCTATCGTCTTGCATCTGATGCCCACACTTGTGGATTACTGCTTTGGCACATTACTCCTTTTGTGCATTTGGGGATGTGACTTTTTTAATCCAGACTGAACTCAACTAATTTTTCCATATTTCAGAAATCAACGTAATTTAAGGTAAAAAAGGGCATAGGTTTTGGTTTTGCTTTCCAAACTATAATGAATATGTTCTATTTTTTTTTTTTACGGCATCTACAAATTAAGGCAGGAAGGCAAGAACCAAACTACATGCTTTTTTGTCATCTTAAATCAAAATTCTGTACATTAATTTTAAGTTACCCTTTAACAACAGTTAAAGGCTTTTCTATTGAATCATTTCAATATTCTTCAGTAATACGTACATTCGTCTTTCATCTGTAAAATTTCTTGGTTACTATTTCCAGATCTATTTTAAAGAACAGTATTCATGGTGGGTAGACTAATCAATCCCCTGTCTTTCTAGTAACTTCACCTTCCTCAACATCTCCAGGAAATCGGAGGGGCACCCAAAAGCTACTGTGTTCCCTGCCGGAGTCTTCGCCTCTGAACGAAGTGTTTAAACTCAGGAGAGGCGACGGAGAGCGGATGCACGTGTCAGAACTTCTTTTCCAGAAAGTCATAAAAGCAATCACACAAAAGCCTAACTACAAACTGCGACGGAGAACATAAAGGACAGTGTCGAAGAGTTGCTGAGGTTGAGTTCTGAAGAATGGGGAAGGGGTGCAGGCAGGAGAGAAACAGCGAGGCGCCCTCGGAGGAGAAGCTGTGTCACCACTGAGGGACTGGAAGAGGGCAGAGTGGCCTGCCCACAAGGTAAGCCCCGGGGAGGTGCCGCCCTCCCTGCCCTCCTCCTGTCTCTTCACCACTACTGTGAATGTCTGTGCCCCAAGCACTTTACAGTCATCAACTCTCTCAGACAAGGAAGAAGAGCCGGAGTGGGGGTACATCCTGCAAGACACAGAGGGCCTGTAAAAAATTTTGTCTCTGTGGACAAATGGCAGCAGGAAAACCAGGAGCACACACATCCGTGCACACTAGAAAGGTGCTCTGCTCCTATTGCAGAGATTGGGAAGAGGAGAGGGGCTGTGCCGAGCAGGGAGACTGCTCAGGAGACTGCTTCCAGGGCAGATCCCTCGTCCTACTCCTGAGTTTAGTGAGAATACTCTGTTGGTACAAACTCTAGTGTGAGGATGTTCTGGTGTGGTGGTGACTCCATTTCAGGCATTTTTTGTTTTTAATTCTGGAAATGAAGGTTACCTTTTAAACTATTCAGGAATTTTTATGTGACAAAATCAAATTCTGTAAAAATACCTTCCTGAAATTTTGAAAGATCTTTCTCCTTTGATTACTAACATGCTAAAATATTTTCCTTATAAAGCTGAGTGAAAAAGAATATCTGGCCTTGTGGTGTGTTTTATTTGCTGATACGAGACTATTTATGAGAGTCTTTTTATACATTTTAAAAATTTGAGCATTCTCTTTATATTTGCGTCATATTTTGATCAAATGTACACTTTAAATTTTTAGAACTAAGGTCTCGTTATGTTGGTCAGGTTGGACTCAAAGTCCTAGGCAAAGGTAATCCTCCAGCTTCACCCTTCCAAGTAGCCAGAACTGGAGGCATGCACAACTATGCTAGGCTTGTAAACTGATTTATAAGAGATGAACAGTTTTCTTTTGAGAAGTATTCTCTATCCAATTTTGCATTTAGTGTAATCTTAGCTCTTTAAACAGATTTCATAGTTTTCATTCTTTTTCTCTCCCCAGGGAAAAGTTAAATAGTAAAGACATTTTATTGAGCCCTGAAAAGAATGTATCCTACAATCTGCCTAGACTCAAACCTTTAGTGAGAAAATGGTTTCATGACAGTTTTGCCAATTTTCCTCTTTGTAATTTATAATATTTTTTGATAATATTTGCATTTTGGTAAATTGTCTATTTCATCTAGCTTTTAAAACTTATTAACATAGACTGAGTTTCTTTCTTAATCTCCTCCATAAACATAAATGCCATATCTTTCTTAATTTGCATCTTCTCTAAATTAATCCTTCAAGAGCTATTTGTATCTCAGTATTTCAAAGAAGCCAGTTCCTAGAAATATATATCAACTATGCAGTTTTTTTCTACCTATGATGTTTTTATTTTCCTTGCTTCTTATTTTCAAACATCTTGAGCTGAATATTTATTAACATTCATTTCTTATATCCAATTAATTCATGTAAAGATGCACATTTACCTGTGATTACTTCCTTGACTACATCTCATATTTTTATTTTCACTCTATTTAATAGCTTTGTAGAATCCCAAAGTGCCCATTGCCTCTTCTTAATGCGGCAAGCAATATTGATTTTATTACTTTTGTTTTTTGATTTCTGATCCCAGAACTTTTGTTTTGTTTTATTTTGTTTTGTTTTTGATACTGGAGATCAAACTCACAACCTCACACTTGCCACGCAGACACTTGTGCCACTGAGCTAAATCCCCAGCCCCAGAACTTTTGATATACACTTAAAATACTATATATGATAAGGCTCTTTACCTTCCTGCTTTGCTCTTTCTTATTTTCATTCACTTTCCTTTGTCTTCATAACATTACAAAGATTTTATCTTGGTGTCAACTTCACCAGCTATTGGTTAGAAATCACCATGCCTTTGTCTTCCCAGCTCAAAGGCAAAGCATTCCCCCATACAATAATAGCCAGAAACACACCTTTTTCTCATCAGTTGCTATTAAACTGTGCTGAAACCCATGATTAAAATAGGTACCATTTTTTTAGGTTTCAATATTCTAAGAATGACGTGACATCGGGGAAGTAATTGCTGTAGTGCAAGATGTTGAAATGATGAATAATAAAATTCAGATGAATTTCTTGGAAGGAAAGTCAGTTTACAGTTCAAACACAGAGCCTGGATGGAAACACAGAATCATGGGCAGAAATTAAAGCACATGAGTCAAAGGTAATGGTCAGAAGGCCCTGGGAATATAACGGAGCAGTGAGAAGGAGCACCCAGCACGACAGGATGCCCACAGCACGGTGCTGACCTTGTACTGGGCTCATTAAATCTTTCACTCACCTGCAGCTATGACAAGATTTGGGGCTACCAAGTGTGTCCAAAGCAAGTCTGGCTTTTTTAAAAAATATTTTCTTCTATTTCCATCACCACTTGATAGTTTTTCGATCTTTAGATTGCATTCCTCGGTGCTGGATGAGCTTTCTCTTTTTTGTTCGTTTTTTTGTTTTTAAATTTTTTTATTTTAAAGAGAGAAAGAAATAAAAATAAAAATAAAACTTTGACCTATAATAGTTTCTCAAAAGAACAAGGGGATGCTCACCAGCCACGGGAATAGACAGCCATATCTCAGAGCCAGCAAGCTCTCCATTGGATGGACTTGCTCCCCTGTGATACAGTTGACTTTCCATCGTCGTGGTAACTCATCTCAGAGTGGCCTCCAGCAGTCCTCCATTCTGGGCCATGCATACTGGTTCTTCAATCCCAAGGATTCCCATTCACCTCATGCTTCATCTCAGTTCGCTTCAGTCAGTTATTTACCCAATACAGTGTGGTAGAAGCAATACTACTTCTATCAGTTCTCCGTAAGAAACATGCAGTCACCAAAGGAGAAGCACGCTGAGGGCTGTCAATGCACAGAGTCATGAGAAATCATAAATTGATTTATGCCACTAAATTTTACGTGGCGTCTTTGTTTTTGTTGTTGTTTGTCTGTTTGTTTGTTTGTTTTTGTTACTGGAAATCAAACTCAGGCCCTCACCCTTGCCAGGAGATTTAGGAAGTTTTATACAGCAGTAGATAATGAGAATAATATTCTATATTTCAACGATCCAAAGAAATATCCTTCTGAGTGATACACACTTTTTTTACTCCTTTAGACATGTAATGCCTTCTCTCAGGTTTAAGTCAAGTCATGCTGACTGGGAACAATTATATTACCAGTATTTCTGTTTTGATCTATTATTATGATATTTATTGCTTACAGAGCAATGTCATTTCTAGGTTCTTATTAAAGGCAGGGACAACTCATTTTATTTCTATTAATCACCTCATGATAATTATGCTGAATCGCCAGTCTCTGATTTTAGTAAAATGCTGAGTTTAGTGTTCAATTGAGTTCTTGTTCAATTCAGAAGATATTTATCAGCTGTCTTTTGTGTACTGTGACAGAGACTGTCGGGATTACAAAATGAATGAGTTCCTGCTCTCAGGGAAACTTTAGTTCAGAAAAGAAGGTCAGTCAGATATAAAGACCTTGTAATTCAAGGAAGAATGTGATGCATAAGCATAAGAGGCACAAATAATGTCACAGTAGGGCTCGAAAGAGGGAGAAGACAAGGGAGGATGGATACAGCAAGCTACAGCAGCAGGCAGAAAATAGATTCTAGTTTGGATCCTGAATCTGCTGCTGACCTGAAAAGCGATCGAAACTTCCGTATGTGTAATACAGATGGAAACATACTTCATTAGCCAACATTCGAGTTTTAATTTTTTTGATCAACTATTTTACAGGATTGTAAGAATTAGATAAAATAAGGAAAGGAACCTAGAGCTTGTGTTATAGGTGGTACTTTATTGGTGGTAACGACTCAAAATGGTGGTACAATTTTAAATCAAGAACAGAAAGATGGTGCTTAACTGACAGAAATCGAAAGTCCAGAAAAGAAACTGATTTGGCAAGGCGGAAAGGTAATTAAGGCTGTACAGATACAGCTGGGTTTAATATGTGTTGTCCTGCTCAATGTGCTCGTTATTGAGAAGGAGCAATTAATACTCATATGATTAAATCAATCTTGCATGTCTATATCTGTTAATGTAAGAAACCATTTTAAAGATAACGATGAGCAAATTGCAACCATTGTCAAGCTTCTATCTTCCGGTTTTGTAAACCTGCAATGTTGTGTATTTACTCTAGTTGTTTGCTTGTCTCTTTTGCTTGTTGTTTTTACTATATATGTCGGGTTTTTTTGGTGTTGTTGTTGTAGTTTTTGTTTGTTTTGTTTTTCTTCGCTCAAATAAAATTTTAAAAAAATGCTACTATTAATATGTGTTGTCTTATTTCTCACAATAACAGCCCTGGAAAACACTTCACATCCTATCTGCAAAATGAGTTTAAGAATGCTTATCTCATTCTGGCAAGATGTTATTACTGTTGTTTGGTTTTGTAAGTGATTTGGGAATGGGTAGGTTTGGGAAGAGATTGCATTTATGTGTTTACTATGCATCAGGTAGTCTACTGAAGGCTTTTTTTTTTTTTTAAATATACATTGTCTTATTTTCTCCCCACCACCCCATGGGGTACATATTACTTCTGTCACCCTCAGAATTTGAACGTAAGTCTATTTGATTAATGATTACGTCTCCTGCCCTTTGTTGCAAAGTATAAATGAGGCTACATATCTGGGAACCTAACCTGGCATCTGACACTCACAGGTGGACAACAAATAACTTCTCTTCATTCATCCCTGTAGCAAACGGCTCTCCATGGTTGCTGACCTTATCTAAAAATGAGGATTTAAATTTACCAGCCAGCCTCTCCCTCACCAACTGCTTTAGTGCATGCAGTTGGTACCTTGAAGCTTCACTTCTCTGCCTTGAGTAATTTATCTCTTATCACTCAAATTCCTTAGCTCTCCCTGCTTCTCTCAATCCCTCCCCACCTCCAGAACCCATAGACCTTCGCTGCACAAGTGGGATTTAATAATGACAAATGTGCATTGGATTTGAGGCCATGGCTAAGTGCTAGTTGGGAATTTGGTGGAGGCCCACCCACACACCCACACATTTGTAACTTACGTCACTGGAATCGGGACTGCTAAAAACAGAAAGATTACAATCCCCACCATCCCCTCCAACTAATCTCAAACACAAGAGAAGAAAACTGCAGAAAGCTCATCTCTGTGCACTTTTACAACAGTAAATTGTAGCTCATCAGAGCCAATTCCTTGAGCCATTTGCTTTAATCGAAACCAGAATTTCTCATCTCCCCTTTTATGATCCCATTTTGGGGCTCTGTAAAGAGGTTGAGCAATGTGGCCATATGTTATCCTTTTAGTGAAAACAATCAGAGCCTGGTGATTGTTAATCACCTAGCCTTATCATCCATTACTGGAAAGTCTTATGAAACAAATGGCGTATGTTTTGTTCCCGAATTCCAGAGATAAAAACTCACAGGAAAAGAGAACTGAAACTTCAATTGTATTGCAGTTTCAAAATGAGATTTATCTTGTCACAGACTTATTTAATTAGTATTTGTCTGGAGCTTGAAGTAAATATTCAGTCCTTGATTGTCTTAGTTTGTTTCATTTTGTTCCTGCCATTCTTGTAGTTTAACATGAACTCTGAAACTTCAGATAACTAGGGGAGCTTTAATCAGCTTTAAAGAGTGCTCAGAAATCATTAGGCACCCTAAGTGTATTCCATGACCAGATCTGAATTCTCACTATGACAAAACCATTGCACAGCACGTTTTTTAACAATTAGTTGTATTTAATTTAAAATTATTTCTAACTCTATAACAATGTATAAATGGTGCAAGGAACAGGGTTAGACTAAAAACCAAGCAGATGAATTACAGAATGATGGCAAACGATTTTGTACTGCCAGTTTCCAGTGGCAGAGAATTGAAAGCAGGGCAAGTAATCTGATGCAAGGAAACCTCTTGGATGGACACAAGTCATCAGAGCACAGCCATTGTCACTGTATACCTCTGCGACCTCTAACCCTCTGTGCGCACAAATAAAGAGATTTGGGCAAAGAAAACTTACACGGTCAATCATTTGAGCATCCATATACTATTTTGCCTTACTTTTTTTTTGACAGAGAATATGTTGTATATGAATCAGTATTTCTCCAGACGAGTTCCGCAGAGCACAAACGTAACGCACTCGTCAGTGGGAGGAAAAACTGGAGGACAGTCCAGTTTAAAATGTGTGAAATACTGGAACTCTACATTTTTACTCCACCTTACATTTCCCTCTCATACTCACATGGTAGGGACTGTTAGAGGACTCTCAGTAGAGAAACCTCATAGTTTGATTGTAACCCAACTTCCCATGAAACTTGTTAACTGAGGAGAATTTCACCTGCATAAAGCCTATTAGAATTTTCTGAGAATCATGAGTGTTCTCCCAAGCTTACTGAGAAAGACATCTGCCCTCCCAGTAAGCTGTGTGAGGGGAGAGAATGGAGACTTGGTCCGTACCCTATAATCAGGCATCAGTCTTCATTCTATAGCAGAGATTTTATATTTAGGAAGAATGTTTTAGGGAGATGGGTGCATGGAAGCACTTAACAAATATTCATTTAATGGGATGATACTCAAATTCTAAAAGCTATTTAATGACTCAGACTATTCACTGGCCCCAGCCGGATTGCTGCATTCTTCACAATTGTGTTTGAATTGATGCCTAACTAAAAAAAAATCTCTGAGACATCAGCATTCGCCGCTAACTGATCGCTGTATTAAAGTGCTAGAAATGTTATCAAGGAGCTAGAGGACTGTCAGTGCGGCCCTTGACCATGCTTAGCCTCGGGCATCTTCCCACACTTGGATCAGCGTGTGTACCTCTCCTGACCCATCTCATTGCCCAGTGGGAAAACAGCACATGCTGGCTTCAGATCTTGCTACTTACAGCCCAGTGAAGCTGAGCAGGTTACAAATTCTGAGCTTCACTTTCTGCATCTCTGTAAAATGGGTAAAAATAGAGCCTACCTCAAAGCATTATGAAGGAGAGAGAGGGAGCAAGAAAGAGAGAGAGAGAGAGAGAGCGAGAGAGAGAGAGAGAGTGCAGCCATCTAGACAGAGCCCTGCAATCTATGCCCAAACAATTTTAGATGATGATGGCTACAGTGAGGCTGATGACTCTTACTCTGAGTAGAGATGTCACGAAATCAGATGCACCAGGTGGTCCTGATACCTAGCTAGAATATTAACCAAAAAGGCTGTGTGGCTTTCTACCCAATATCATACAGCATTGCAAAAATCTCTACCCTTCCAATTAGTAAGGACTACAGAATACTCAAAGGTTCAGGAAAAGGATAGAACTAAGGGAAAGCAGGGTGAGTGATAGTCAGGCCTACTGAGATTTCTGTATCATCCAAGATAAAGAATCCAGAAACTCTGGTACAGAAACCAGAATCTGATCCCAGTTCTGAAGTCTGGTTAACGGTGCCTCCTGAGTCTTGCCTCAGTTTTACTGGTCAAGAGTAAGACTGATTTGAGACCATTTAGGGATGATGGGCATAAAGAGTAATGGTGAGATGCACTAGAAGGGAAGAATAGAGGAGTGAGAAGTAAGCCAGAGACCCAGAGACTGAATCCTTCTCTGAACTGATCATCCTTCCCCTGTAGATCTGTAAGAAAGATAGAGTACTGTGTAGCATAATGACAAAGACACACTCTGAGAAATGCTTTATTAGGCAATTTTATCACTGTACAAACGTCCTAAGTGAACACCTAGATAACATTGATCAGTTCCTCAGTGTGGTCTCTTGATGCACGCTGGGGTCTGTGAGACTCTAGTGGTCTTCGAATAACAACACTGTGAGGTGCTACAAAGAGAAAGAGGCCCTTCCCACTTCACCGCAGACCCCACGGACCCAGCCGGCTGCTCCACAGGGAGGGAGCGTATGCTTCACTGGAAACCAGAGCATAAGAGAGGGAGAGTAGATAACAGAGGGCCAAAGAGTGATGGCCAGGCTCAGAGTAGTCACTCAAAGGGGACTTTCTGGGATTGGATGGGGAAGAGAGCTGAGTGACTTCCAGTCTCCACTTAAGTGCGCATGTTAGAGAAAAAGAACATCAAAAGGAAGAAGAAGTGAGAAATAGGACCAGCCCTGCCCGAGAGCAGCAAGTTCACACATTCCTTCATTTCCTCAAGAAATTTTTATTGAAGATAGGATAAGTTCTAGGTTCTGCATCCATATTGGTTAGCACTAAAATTTCTAAAAGCCCTCAGAGCTGGCATTCTGGTAGGTACAGAACACCACAGTAAACAGAATGAGTATGTCATGTGTTGTATGTCACTTACATTTTATGTTAGAGGGGGCACATGTTTAGAAAAAAAAAAGCATAGTAAGTTAAGATTGGAAAACGCGGTTAGCATTTGTGTGTGCACAGCACTGGGGATAAAATCCAGGGTTTGGGCTTGCCGGGCACTGAGCCACACCCCTAGATCCTTCAGCTAGCAATTTTCAGTGTGACAAAGGTATGGATCTTACTGAAAAGGTGACCACAGAGCAAAGGCATGAAGGACATGCAGATCTGAGGAAGAAAGTTCCAGGTAGAAGGAACAGAAAAGGCAAAAGCCTCAGGTTATGAATCCCCTTGCTGGTTGTAGTACGTGCATTGTATAGGACACGGACTAAAGAAGGGTTGGCCAACAAAGGATGGCAGAGGACCAAGACGGACAGCTCCGTTCACTCCAGTGAACCCTCCTTGTCCTGCCCCGTCCCAGCAGTTCTCCAGGGACAGGTGCCAGGGAGATGGGGAGAGGAGCCACAGGGCCCTGGGGAGTCCAGCAGCAGAGATGAGGACAGGTGCACTCTCAAAGAAGCTGCGGAATCCTTGCTCCTGATTTTATAGATGTAGACATTTGAGTTTGCAAGCACTTTGGAGGTTGAAACCAATGGTCACTGGTGAGTGGGACAAGCTGATTTCAAGTGTGCTACATATCAAAGTCATTGGCCCCAGAAGACAAATGTTTGCTTTGGTGTAGCTAATTGCAGTATTTTGCTATTTCCATGAGTTGGAAAACAAAAGGTCCTGCTGAAAATTTGAGAATGTTTAAAGCCCCTACTCTGGACGTTTGATTTAGTGACTCTAGAATAAAACCCAATAGTCCTCATTTTTTAGAAGAAAATCTACTAGGGAATGTCATACGCCTTCAAGCATCGAGTTGTGTGTCACACGCTGAGGTGGGCTGTGCAGCCTGCCACCAGCTTATCCCATGATAGCACGAGTCATGTCTTGCCCGTTAATAAAAGGGTTTGACCTTAAGTACACAGAAATTTAATATATTCTAGAAGAGTCAAAAACTTAACCTTTTAGTTTCTTTGGCTCTAAATCACATCCACACATAGGGTATTCAAATACGTATGATGCTTTCCTCTTAGTATTTTAACTCACAACATGTCTCTGCAGCCTTTGTTTAATAATTGGGTAACACACACAAATTCTCCATAGACATTGCAGCCATAAAGTACTGTTGCTGATATTATAAGTGCACATTTTCCAAGTTCTCTGAAAACAGCCAAGTTTTCTATTGACAGAAATTGTAGACGGAAAGAAAGGGGGATAGGAGCCTTCTGATCCTGCATATGAGCTGAGCAATGGTGAGTGGGTTGGATTTATGAACCGTGAGAGAAGGCCCTGGGCACCTGCAGGGCCAGGAGTGAGGTCACCAGAGAGCAGGTGTGTGGCTCCCAACAGGTGCTTGCAAAGGAGAATTTTAGCCTGTGCTACACCGCGACCTAGAGCCGAATGGGGCAGCTGTAGGGCAGACGTATTCTCAGTGAGTGGCTCTAAATCAACATAAAGGTCATCCTCAAGGAAATTGCTAACATTTAAAGTCATTGTCACATGCTTAGACAGTTTATGTCAGGGAATTGCATGGATTCAAGTGTGCAAGGTCTGAGGTCTGAGAATTTTATGGAAATTGGGAGAATTCTTCAAATTACAGAGAACAAATTCCTTTTAAACTGTGATCCTGTTGCTCTTGCCTTCTTTGGGGTTAAGTTACGGATGTGGGAAAGTATATAAAAGTTTAAAGCACTGCCTGTGTGAGTCAGCTTTCTATTTCTATAACAAATATCCGGGATAATTAACTTATATAGAGAAAAGGCTTATGTTGGCTAGCAAAACCTTCAGAGTTTTCGGCTCATGATCACTGGCCCTGTTATGCTGGGCCTGTGGTAACAGAAAAGGTGTATGTTGAAGCAACACTACTTGCCTTGTGGCCAAGGAATGAAGGAGAGAGAGAAAGAGTCTAGAGTCTCACTCTTCCCTTCAAGGACATGTCCCCAGTAACACTGGAAATTCCCTCTAGGCTGGCGGTGGCAAACCTGTCAGCATGTGAGCCAAGTGTATGAGTTTTTTTTTTTTTTTCTAAATTAAAAGCTCAGAATCCAGGTTTAATTGTAATGTTGGCATCTTGTGATAAATGAGTTTTGGGCTGTAGTTTGGGCACTTGGCCTCTAAAAGGTTTGCTATCACTACTCTGGACTCTACCTTTTAGTTTCCACCACCACCCAACGGTCCCAGGCTGGTGACCAAGTCTTTAACACACTGGAACTTTGGGAACATTCCAGACCCAAACTATAGTGGGGTCCCAGCCAAGAACAGTTATGCTGCAGAACTGATTCCTTCTACCTGACCCATCTTTGAGCTATCAGCTCTCTCACTCAGTCTATGAAGTTTGTGGAGGCTAAACCCACACTTCTGCACCAGGCTTACACATATGACCTGCTATGCAACTAGAATCCCCCATATGTATTTGGAGAATAGATATCTGTTTCTATCAGGGGCTTGCTGAGCTCAGTTTACCTGGTTGAGTTTACCTTTTTTACCATGTAATGAAAGCCAACTCAATCATACTATAAGCAACAGATAAAGAGAAAGCAACAGTCCTGAAAGCATTTTTTGAGGTCCTAATCCTGACTGTGCTTGAAAATTCACCTTTGATTTCACTTCCATGAAATTCCCTTCTTTGTATATTACCTTATTTGTGAACAGAAAACGCAGACGTCATTGTGTCTCCGAAAGACCAGATCGGTCTCTTTAAAAATGAGAGTAGCCAGGAGCGGCGGCGCACGCCTTTAATCCCAGCACTTGGGAGGTTGAGGTAGGCGGAGCGTTGTGAGTTTGAGGCTGGTCTGGGCTACAACGAGAACGCAAGGCCGGCCTGAGCTACACAGTGCGACCCTGCCTCAAAACACTAGGGCCGGGAGTTTGGCTCAGTGGCTTAAGTGCCTGCCTGGCAGGCATTAGTTTGTGAGTCTGATCCCTGGTGCCACAAAAAATGAAAATAAAAATAAATAAAAATGAGAGTAATTCATTAAAAATAATGCACTTGTGAGTGTTAGAAAGAAGTCAGGAAGCTGGGTGGGGCCCTGGCTTTTCCACTACCTGTGGCGTACCCAGCTAATCACTTACCTTTGAAGGCATCAGGTGTTCTTATCATAAAACAAGAGGGGCCCAAGGTTCATTCTCAGCTCTTTAACTTCCTCGTCTTTCTATGAAGCTGCTGATCTTATAACCAAGCACCATCTTTAAGTTCACATGAGTACAATTTCTTCTCCAAATTTAGTTGCCAGGTAATACTGCTCACTTTAAATTTGTTCATGTATAGAAGCAATTATTTAAAAAATTGACTTCGTACGTCTTAGCAACATTATTTTTTAAATTTATAGTTAATACTAATTTCTGATGATAAGCAGGAGAAAAAAGAGGATGCTTCCATTGGAATACCCCTGGAAATGGCCAGGTCATCTAAGAGGAGATGGGATGTATTTAGCAATGTTCGAGTGGCTCTGTTTATCCTATGCCTGAGTTTAGAGCCTCCTCCTTCCTAGGTTCCAACCATACCTTCACTCTTCATGTATATTTCAGCCAAGTTGGGACAAGAATTCCCTGCAGACAAATACAGAACAGCCAGGAAAACTCCTGACTGTAGTAAAAGATGTCTGTCTGCAGCTTACAAAGGATTAGCGTCTATGTGTTCCTTCATCTGCTGTTTCTAACCCTAGAATCATCCTGATTGGATTAGTGGTAGCTAAATGTCTCAAACCTAATACAATTACTCTGATAGGAATTGTTTATTTGTAATTTGTAGAATGAAGATCCCTAATATTGTGTCCCTTATAATTAGACAACTACAGACAGACAGCCTAGATTTCGTTTTAATAAAAAAAATTAATTCCTTGATTCTTCTTATTACTCTCATAGGAACTCAGCAAGACTGTAAGCCAACAATAATCGTGGACATACCTCCCTGAGTATGCCTTCTTCCACCTATAAATCAGGGATAACAGAATTTGCCATGTTTCTACCCTGAGCTCTAAATGGGGATGGAATTGGAGGTCACAGAGTAAATTGCCATACGAATGCAATGCATTGATTTGTGATACTTTTAGATTTGTTTCTGGGAAGGGAGAAAAGAGTTAATTCAATTTTGTCCTAAATGTTTTCTTTCTCTTTCAGGTTGTTCATCGGGAGTTCTGATAGTTGCTAAGCAAAAATTTGGTGGCACTAAAAAATCCACCAGGAGCCCAAAGTAAAGAGCTGTTGACCTCCAGTAAAGTTAGGTCTGATGACTGAACATACAACAAAAGCAGATGAGATGGCAGTGTTCATTCCCTGCTGATCTTTGGTCTGGCGATGGGGGCGCCTCTGTCTAGCCTTCTGCGAGGTGGCCCCTTTCCCATGTCGCAGCTGCCTCACTCTGCCCTCTGTACCTGCGCATGTCAACGCTTCTGGTCACCCCTGACCTACGCTGTCCTTCGTTGGTGCATTAGTCAGCTTCCCACTACTGAGATACAACATCTGACTGTGGTTTAAAGGAGCAGAGCGTAATTTTGCTCATGGTTGGGTGGTTCCAAGGGAGAACACCATGGCAGAAAAGTGTGGCAAAGCAAAGCTGTTTAGCTCATGGCAGCTGGGAAACTGAATAGGGGAATAGTGCCAGAGAAAAATGGGCAAGGGACAAGATGTAGACCCCAAGGGCATGTCTCCACCCAGAGACACCCAGAGCTGTGCTCCACCAATCCCTGGGAAACTACCAAGACAATAAGCAGACACGACTGAGTTTACCATAATTGGCTCATCTGGCTCATATAGGCTTCTTATTTAATTCTTTTGGTACATTTGGACCACCACATGTAGGCCAACACATATTAATGACATCACTAATAATTGTGAACCACAACTCTACCATAAAGTTAAAAGAGCTATCATTAGTATTTTCCTCATTATCTAAGTCATAAATGAACCTCTTATAGTCTTTTTATCAATAATTAACATTGTCAAAGACAGTTTTTATTAATCCCATATAGTTTGATTCTCAAAACCCTTGTGAACACACATACATATATCCATACATCTCTAATTTGAAGCTGATCCTCTACCCCAGGATTTCCTATTATATTTCTCATCCCTTTTTATTATAACCTAGACATCAAAGAGCAAATGTCCTGTTCATTCTAATGTTCTCAAACTTTACATTAGGCAGTCTTTCTGAGGATCCCACAGTTGTTGTAGGCTTCATCCTTTTCTCAGAAAGATTCTGAGAATTTCATTTGTTCATTTGACTGAATCACAGGATGCTCAGATATATTGTTAAATATCATTTCTGGATGTAGTTGTTAGAATGTTTCCTGAAGAGATTAGTTTTTGAATCAGTAGCCTGAGTAAAGCAGGTTTTCTTCCCTGGGTGAATGACTTCACCCAAACAATTGAGGGGCTGATTGGAAAGAAAAATAGAGAGAATCCACTGACTGTCTGCTTGACAGTCTGAGCAAAGATATCTATGGACTTTTGGTTCTCAGAATTTTAGACTCAGATTAGAATCTAACCCATTGACTCTGCAGGTCTCAGGCTGGGGCAGATCATGAGACCTCTGAGCCTTCATAATCACATTAGTCAATAAATCTCTGCACACACACATACACACAGAGAGAAAGAGACAGAGACAGAGAGAGACAGAGAGAGTCCTCAACTTCCAGTGGGACTATGTCCCAAGTAAACCCATTGTAAGGTGAAAATATTGCAGGTCAAAATACATTTAATAGAACTAATCTACCAAACCTTCACACCTCAGAGTGTGTATTGTTTTCTTGTTGATTGCATGGCTGACTGAGAGCCGTGGCTTGCTGTTGCTGCCCAGCATCCTAAGACGGTATGGTACTGTACATCGCTAGCCTGAATGGAGATCAAAGTTCAAAATTCTGAAAGTATATAACTTTTGCATCATCATTGTGAAGCTGAAAAATCATTCTCAAGCCATCATATATATGTTGGTTCTGGTTCTCTGGAGAACTTTAAAACAAAGACCAAACTTGTATCAGACCTCAGAGGACCTGAGCTAGGGAGCAGTACGGACTGTGGTACCGCACCGTAGGTGGCTGCACCTGGGAGCAATGCAGTGCTGGGGCAGGGAGGGAGATGAGCGAGGCTGAAGAAAAGAGATGAAGTAATAGGAAATCAGTTGGCCGTAGAAGCAGGGTCTATCAAAATTGTTTCTGTGTGCTCACAATTAGGAGATTTGGCGCAAAACATGGGAGCAGAAAATATCTTGCTACTAAACATGAAGTCTAAAGCCGGGCATGGACTTCACAATGCCAGACATAAAATTGTACTACAAAGTTACTATGATAAAATCAACACGGTATTGGCAAAAAGAAGAAAAACAGGCCTGAGGGTCAATGGAACAGAACAGAACATGTATCTCCAAATACCCCCAACTGTCTTATCTTTGGCAAAGGAGCCAAACATGTTCACCAGAAGAAAGATAGTCCCTTTAATAAATGCTGCTGGAAAAACTGGCTTTCCACATGCTGAAGACTAAAACTAGATTCATGTCTGTCACCATGAGCTAAACTAAAGTCAAAATGGATCGAAGATCTAAATATTAAAGCAGAAACAATATAACCACCGAAAGGGAAAATAGGTAAAAATCTTGAAGACACAGGGGTAGGCAGAGAGTTCATGAATAAAACCCAAACTGCATGGGAAGTACTTCAAAGAATCAAAACCTGGAATCTCATCTTACTAAAAATTTTTGCACATCAAAAGAAACCACCAGCAGAGTGAAAAGAAAACCCACAGAGTGGGAAAGAATTTTAGCCAACTGTCCCTCAGACTAAGGACTTCTATCTAGAACATATAAAGAATTGAAAAACATCGGGTCCCCCAAATTCAAAGACTCAATGCAAAAGTGGGCATCTGAGATGAATATGCACTTCTCAGATGAAAAAATACAAATGGAAAATAAATATATGAAAAAATGTTCAACATCATTGGCTATCCAGGAAATGCAAATTAAAACAACACTGAGATTCTATCTCACCCCAGAAAGAATGGCTATTGTCAAGAAATCAACCAATAACAAATGCTGATAAGGCTGTGGGGAAAAAGGAAGCCTTCTCCACTGTTGGTGGAAGTGTAGACTGGTGCAACCACTTTGGAAATCAGTGTGAAGATTCCTCAAGAAACTAGGATCAGAGGCCCCATTCAATCCAGCTATTCCCCATCTGGGTATTTTCGCAGAAGAATTAAAGCTATCATACCCCAGCAACATGTGTGCACCCATGTTTATAGCAACATAATTTGAAATAGATAAATCTTGAAAACCACCCAGGTGCCTATCAACCAAGAAATGGATAAAAAGGATGTGTTTTTTTCATATAATGGAGTACTACTCAGTCACAAAGAAGGATAACTTCTTTGTGGCTGAGTAGTACTTGAGACTTTTATAGGTAAATGACTGTAACTCAAGGCCATATTCATAAGTGAAATTAATAAGACTCATATGTGTACAAATTGTATAGTCTCACTAGTGTGAGAAATCGAATAAGTAAATAAAATCTGAGATGTATAATAGATATTGTGAATTGGGGAGAAATTATTCAATAGAAAAAACAAGCTGTGATGGGGAAGGGGAAAGTAAGAAAGGTAAAAAGAAAAAAACTATATATATATATACACATATACACAAGATGGTTAAGGTAATTATACAGCTGGCTTCTATTTGTTCCTTAGAATATGTTGGGCTAATATTGTTTAGAGAAGATATCACGCCTATATTCTGTACTCTGAATAACTGCTATGAAGGCAACAATAAGCAATGTATCAACTATTGTAACTGTCCTACTAACCTATTTTGTACTCAGTTTCATCATTTGTTTATCTTTTTTTAAATAGAAAAAGAAAATGTCAATCAGAGTCACCGGTACTTAAGGAGGACTTCTTAGCCTTTGGGGGGCAGGGGAGTAGGGCAGAAGGGTGGGAAGAAGAGGGATTATAACCATAAACTGGATATAAGGGCAAAAGAATCAAAACCATAGAGGGAATATAAAAGTAACACAATCATGTGCCACAAAGCAGGGTTTCAGTCAATAATGAGCCATGTAAACAACAGTGATCCTGTAAGATTATAACATAGCCTATGTGTGTAGTAGGCTTTACCATTTAGGTTTGGGTAAATACACCTCAGGATATTCAGACCCAACAAAATCACACAAGGATTCAATTCCCCAAACGTGTCCTGTCGCTAAACAATACATGACTGTATCTAAAGTGTCTAATGAGGTTCTTTCCCATCTGGCCACATTGTTTTCCTTTTGAGCTATGGTTCTCAAACTCTAACACATCACCTGGAGGCCTAGTGCTTGTTATAACACCAACAGCTGGACTCCACCCCAGGAGCTTCCAGTTCTGTAGGCTGGATGGAGCCCTAGAACGTTCATTCCTTACAAACTCCCAGGCCTTAGTGATACTTCTGACCCAAGGATTCCTCTTCAAAGAGCGTTACACTGGAGACATTTCCTGTCCATTCACTGCTCTGTCTTCCTGGTTCTCTGACTGGGAGAAAGCTGTTTCATTACAGCTCCATGGAGAACCTTCTCACTCCGTGACCACACATGGGGAGACATCAGTAATTCCAGGCCAGAAAGGGCAACAAAAAATTATCTATTCCCTACCAGGTGCTCAAGGCTCCTCGGCTGCCTGAGGCCAAGCAAAAACTCACTGGGAACTCGGATTTTGCATGACTGTCATTAAGTTTGGAACCTACACAGCAAGGAATGCCCATACATCAGCAGGAGCTTTCTTCTTATGACCACAAATGGTTTCCAGGCCTGAAGGAAACCCAGGAGCTGTGTGGACAGAAAAATTTCCAAGTCCATATCTGTTGTTTCAGTCCATTCCCAAAATCAAATTAAAAAAATAACTATGAAATTAGTTTGGCTTCCATCTATTCATTCTTGGGCTCTTCTTTGGAATAATGGATTTTTTTTTATATTTCCTATTTTCAATATTTGCAAAGAAATAGCCCATTGAGAGTTAGGTGAAATATTTAGAGATGATTCAAACACTTTTATTAATCTCTGAGTAGGCAATCCTTTTTTTCTTTCCTCTTTCATCATTCATTTTCAATGATTGCCTTTTATTTTACACTTTAAAATGTACTTTACAGATGGAAAAATCAGTGCTTCTAATTTTCTTCTGCCTCAGTAGAAGAAACCACAGCAGCCAGCAAGGTATGGATCCCACTGGGTGTCTCGTCTGTCACCTCCTGACAAGCACTCAGCTTAGCCATGGATACCCCAGTACTACAAAAGGCCAAGATCTGTTTACATCAGATGCCCATACGGAAGCTCTGGGGCACTAGTGACCTGATTCTAAAGACTGTGCCTTGTCCATGACAGGCAGCATCCCTGGATCACGAGAGCCTCAGAAGCAGACCTGCCAGGTGCATAGCACAATGTGCACGGGACAAGACAAGACCTGATTTTTCCCAACCACCCCTTGAACTGACAGTAGTAGGCATGATCAATTATCCCAGTACAACCTAAAATCTATTGTGCAGAATATGGATCCCATGAATGTCAGTCTTCACTGGGAGGAAAAGAAACACTGAGTTACAAAAAATGAGTCAGAACAGTTTATTTCAGGACTCCCCAGAGCTTGTAACACACTAATCTATACGATGAAGTTTCAAAAAAAAGGGAGTTCATTTGACTATTGGAAACGATTTGGTCATAGGAAAAAAGTGGTGAAGCTTCCCTTGGGATACTTCCATGCCATTGCTCTAGGAAACAATCGATTAGACAATGTCTAGTCTCTTCTCACATAAATTCTACATTTCAAGTCCCAAGTTCCTACCCTGCAAGGCAGTGAATCACAGTGAACCAACAAGACTCAGAGTTGAAGTCTCAGCCAAACGTAATGTCATGTACCTGTGATCTAAGAAGTGAAGCACTGTGAAGCCTTTTCAATGCTCCTTTTCCTTTCTCTTCAAGTCCTCATTAGGGTAAGAAAGCAATACTGATGAAAAAGGAAAACCAAGAGAGGATTTTAAAACACCATGCTGCAACTTTTATAGGCATATTGTAAACATTTTCTTTCATTGCTTTACATATAAAATATTTTGGTCAGAATTTCCTTGCCAAAAATACTTCGCCTAGAGACTCTTACAAGAGAGAAAGGCATATTGGTGGAAATCATTTCTTAAAGAACTCTGTCTAACAAAAGTGTGACTAGGTATTCAAATATAAAGCCCAGAACCTAATTAGCTCCCTCTTCTAATTTCCCTTACCTGTCTCTTGTGCAATAGTAACACAAGACCTAGTTTGACATCTGACTAAATCCACCAGTATAAAATTTTTTTTGCTATTAGGAATATTGTTTTCTAACATTATAAATGCTTCAGTGTTCCAAAACTTTATTGAATTATATTATTCTATATTAACTATATAATATTTCTATTACCACAACATGTTACTGTCATGTTATATGATTTAATTATATAATTATGTCACTTAACATTCACAATAATTTTATATGCATGAAGTAAGCATTGACCATATTACCTCTTTATAAGTAAAAAGGTCAGATTTGAATGAAGTAAAGGCATTATCTCAAGTCACACAATTTTAAAGACCAGAGAGCCAGAACTTGGGCCAAACTCAATTTGAAACCAAAGTTTATTCTTCACGACCAGCTGATTCCCAACTTATTGGAATAAGATTGAGATAAGGAAAAAATTAAATGGCTAAGCTAATTTCTTAAGCAAAACCTCCAACTATTTTTTAACATAATCTATTATTAAAAACTGGAAAGAAGTGGATTTTCATGACACCAGAACATGCAGTTAACACACAAAAACAGATTGTAAGGAGGTGGGCCAGCAGTTTCATGATGTGCGCATAATTATATCTCACTGATAATAGCATTTACACCAAATAAATAAACAGATCTTTAGATAAAATCTCATACCGTGGGGCTATAAATCCTCTTGTGTACAGTTTTAAAGATATGCTCCAAACTCTCATAATCAAGCAGTTAGATTTTTTCAATGCCATCAGATTGATAGAGATAAGAGAATGTTACAATTAGCAAAAGGTAATTAGTCTTCAGGTATGGTTTTTAATGCACATTCATTTGTGCCAATTAACTTAACTACTGTATTTTGAAGATTTGTCTCCTCTCTGGGTTCTAACTTTTTTTAAAGATTTTATTCTGAGCAATCTTTACTGCCTTATTTCTAGTTAAGATTGCAATAATTTGTCATTGGCGTGCAGACACTTTCTTAACTATTCCTGTGTTAGAAATAAAAAAGCAGTATTGCTCAGGAGGTTATCTCTAGGGCCCTGCAAAGCTAAGCACTATAAAATGGTTAGACATTAAAGATGCGAAGAAAACTCATAAAACAACACATAAAAATGTGTCTTGCCTTGCCATTTATATGGAAAGATGGTGCAGTTCAATCTTTCAAGCCAAAGACTATTTTAGAATTAAAGTTTCAATCAGAACAGGAATGGGAAGAGGCTTCACTCTTTCTCTTTGACCCTTCTTCTTGGTTGTAAAACTGCCAAAATAAAAATCATGTGCTTTGCTGGCTTTCCCACTGGCCTTTTGATCTCTGTCTCCCCCTCTCTGACACCTGCACACGGACATTCTAGCTCATGTTGCTTCAGGAAAAAAATTTTCTAAATCAGACCTCCATCTCTTTGGAAAAACATCTTTCATTGATTTGTTCAGGCCTCTTAATGAAAAAACTTACAAAATGTAACACTGCTCTCCCTCTCTGCGAGAGCTGTTGTCCCAACCATTCGAGGAGTTGATCCTTTTGTGTGTGTGCATGCGCAGGTGTGTACATGCGTGTGTGTGTGTTTTGGCGGGGGACAGAGTCTCACTATGTATTTCAGACTCAACTTGAATTCACTACATAGCCCAGGTTGGCCTTGAACACATGGTGATCCTCCTGTCTCAGCCTCCCAAGCGCTGGGATTTCAAATATGCACCAACTCACCTGGTGGACTGAACATTGACTGAATTTCACTCGTAATGTAATAGATGGTCATGCCACCCTTCTGGCCAGGAGAGTGGATATATAGCTCTGCCAGGCAGCAGCTGGAATGAGTAGAGCACTAAAGGATGGCATCATAAAGAAGGTAAAAAACAAAATCCTACATATCCTAGATTTCACTGTATAATGTCCAAAGAAATTTGTGCCAAGAGCCAGATGCAGCATCTGGAAAGGGCAAATGACAGGAAGAGCATGTCTATTTCCTCCAAAGTCTGTGCTGCGTTTCCTGTTGATTATGCACACAGTTAATTGGAGAAGTCTGATCGATGGCAACTATTTTCTGGTATATTGTAGCAGATGCCATTGGTGTCCTCTGCTCATATTTCCTTAACTAGACCCATTTTTGCAACAGCAGTCAGCTTCCAGCTACTGACGCCCAGTGTTGTGGCGGTAAGCAACTGTGGAGCATAAAGAAGCAGGACTGTGGAAGTCATCAGGTCACTGAGGTAATGCCCTGGGGAGTAATTAACATAGCAATGAACGCAGTTGTCCCAGGACCTCGGTTTGTCTCTCTGTCTCTGTCTCTGCCTCTCTCCTTTTCTCTCTCTCTCCCCGTCTCACTAAGTAATCTCTCCTCTCCCTCCTACACATATTCCCACCATGGTGATCCCATCTAGCGTGACTTCCTCACCAGAGCTGGCACTAGGCTGTTTGGAATTTCAGTCTTCAAAACTGTGAGCTCAGTAAGGTTCTTTTCTTTGAATATTATCCAGCCTCATATATTTTGTTGCAGCAATGAAAACAGACTAATACACAAGCAAGTCAAAATGAGTCATTCACAGGATCTCACCCAAGGAATGAATGCATACCTCAAGCTTGGCTGAACAGACTTCTCCCTAGGATATTTTCCTAATTAAATTGAAAGGGACACAGGGGTGTTAAATATAAATATGTTGGTAGCCTGGTAGCTGTGTTACACTGTAACGAGGTAGCTATACCTAGAGCAAGGCAGAGAAGTGAATTGTTTCCTTACAGCTTCTAACTACCTTGTTAGAGTGATTACTGCCTCTCCTCTGGGTTTGCTCTTGTGAGTCCCTGAATTTCTCTTCCTCCTTTAAACTCATTTTAATCCTGACTAATTCCAACCTTTCATGAAATAACAAAGAATTAAATATAAGAGAAAGCGGAAAGGAAAAGATCTATATGATGAGGCACCATGACCATAGAAATGACAGGCACTAGTCCAACGCCAAGGGAGAAAATTGAAGAGACGCAGAGCAAACACGATGTATAATTCCACAGTGAAGTCCTAGATGCTTATATTACTGAACCTGAATCTTTGCCAGTAGTTCAATAGACTCTTTAAGTAAGGAATGAAACAATAGATTTTAGAAATATTTAAATTCAATTTTTTAAAGCTTAGGAGTTGGAAGGATTGGACTTGACTACTAAGGAGTACATGCTGAATCCCAGATAAATAAAATATTTGAAGTGGAGTTTTACCATATCAAATGTATACATTTTCCAACACTCTAAAATCATTTTCTTCTGCAGATGTTAACTTCTATTCCAAATGCAGCACTTGAATAAACATAGATTTTTTTTTTTTTTTTGGCCTTTTGACTGCTTTGTTTTTCTTCTGTTCGGGTTACTTGTCCCCAGCTTGCCCTACCTTTAGGACTGGCCATACCCTGTTCCTCAGAAAAGAATTTGCTTGTTTTTGCAAAGATGCTTTAATTAAAAACCCAGGGACTCTGCTTTCTAGCAGTTTATTTTCTGTGCTTTCCTCAGGGCTGAGATTTCACTGGCAGCCTCATAACTGATAAGGCCAACCACACAGGTAAGGGGTTCTCTCATGAGTCAAAGTTCTAATCAATATTCAGTCCTCCACGGATGGAGCCTCTATCATGCTCTTGCCAGCTTCTCACAGAAAAAGACTCCATATGATAAATTCATTTCAGCATCAAGAACCTTGCTACCAGGCTCCCCTACCCACCCCCATAGCTATCTGATTGTGCTTCCCACTGACGAGTTCTGTGGGACCCTACACCATCTCACCTACCCACTAGATCCCTACCCTACTCCCACCAAGTATCTGCTTGAGCCCAGTTAGCCCTGTCTAGTCCCACAGTGTTGTAAAATTACTGCTCACTCCTGCCAAGTGTCTTTCCGTCCGATGCTCACCTCTCTGTACCTTTGGCTGATTTCAGCTGGGCCTCATTTTGGTCTATAGTGTGAATCCTGCTACTGCAGGTAATGTTCCCCTAGCCTGCATTTTCCTTCCTGGATCTTGTTCTCCTAGATTGTTAGAACTGTGTGCATTTCTATCATCTACTCATCCCTGAATGGCAGTCTCTCCGAGGCATTTCTCATCTAGTATCCAGCTTCTTCCCTCCATTTTAAATATTATATATCTATTTTCATTAATATAATTTTACAAGTACATGATTCACATACATTTTGGCATGTGAATCTCCAAGATTGTCTTTCCTAACTTGTCTAAACTCTGCATGAAGTTTTACCAGCATGTGTACTTCACATTGTTTTATATCTATCAATCTTTATGTCACACCTTCTTAGGATCTTTTTAAAATGACTTTCCTATATTTATTTTATGTTTGTGTTTTTTGGGGGTGTATATGTAATCCTTTTGCATATAACTTTCACCCCACTTTCAAACATTCTTCTCCAAAATATTGCTATTCTTGCCAAATTATCTGCTTCATAATTCCACTTTCCTTGCAAAGAAGGACTTCCGGTCTTCAGTGTTTTATCTTCAGCAACAGGATTTCAGCTTTTTGAGAATTTAAAAATGCACTGAGAATTTTCCTTTTTCTTCCAAATCAAAATACAATAAATTATAAAATAATTATGCACTTTGCTATTATTGCAATGGTAGGTATGGAAATTATTTTTGAACTGTAGTAGCCCTATTATTTCATAAAATATTTTTTAAATCTTCTTAAACAAGACCAACAAACTAGCATCTAAAAAGATAGCACAATCACTCAGTTTAAATTATCTGTCACCCTCAAAATTTTCCACATATTAATTCTCCCTGTTTTAATTTTCCAAATAATTTTATGCCTTTAAATACTAACATCTTTCAATACATCAGATACCATTCGTTCCTGGGGTATCATACGTACCCCATCCAGCTAGTGAGCCCTGCGTCTGATTCCTTTTTGTCCCAAGTCGTCTGCTTTAGCTTTACTACTCAGACCAGCAGTGCCCATAACAACTGTCCCTAGAAGGTACACTTATGCTGTAATTTAGACCCAAAGTGTCTCCCTAATACTCACACAAAGGCTAAGACTCCCGTATATGGCGGGTGGGGAGATGGTGAAACCTTTAAGAAGTGGGATCTATTTGGAGAAAGACAGCTGGACGGAGGCACGTGTTCAGAGGGAATATCGTAACTCAGCACCCTTCCTGTCTCAGTGTATCTTTGTTTCCCAGCCATGACGCCAGGAGCTTCTTCAACCACTCACACCTGCTTTGATACACTGCTTGCCGCTGCCCTAAAAGCTACGGGGCCAACCTCCAAAAATGTGAGCTAACAATATTTGATCTGAACCACACGGTGCAAGCTTCTTATTTTCTAGATATATTTTTGTATTTAAAAGTACAAAGAAAAAATGGTTTTCCTTAAGGAAAACAAGAAAATAAAATTGAGATAATAAACAGCAATGAAAAATGGTCAAAGAATGGAAAAGAAAGTTGAATGAAATTCAAATGGACAATAGACATCTGGGAAGAGGATCAGATTTAAGATGGGTGTTTTTCCCTCTCTTTTATATTTCTGTTTTCTAAATTGTTGATGATGCATAAACCTGTTTTTAAAAAGTCGTTCTTTGAAATTATTGAAAATATTTAATAATTCAACATCAGTAACCATCTCTTTTCACTTTCTTCTAATTAATTTATTCTCCCCTAATAACAATATCATGAAGGGAAAAAACCAATACTACTTCTGTTTCCTTTTTGTTTTATTGTTAAGTTTGAACTACTATTGCCCTTTAACAATTGCAATGTTATAACTGAAATAGAATTAGTACCTTACCAGTTAGTAGAATAATACAACAATGATAGCAAACAACCGCATGGGTTTAGGAACTATTCTAGTGGATGTTCACGTGTGTGATTAAATTCTTACATGAGAGCTGTACAAAATACAACTTAGTATCTCCTCCCTCTAGTGGATGAGGAAATTGACCAACAATCAAACAAAAAGTATGTATCTAAACCTGGATTCATTTTTTAAAAAAGACTTTTAGTCACCAAAATTATCACATACATTTTGGGGTTACTATATGATGTTTATGTGTATTCATTGTGAAATGATCAACTCAGGGTAATTAGTATGCTTGTCGCCATAACCATGTATTATTTGTTTATAGTGAGAACATTCAAAATCCTCTCTTCTAGTTATTTTGAAACATACAATGCACTTTGTCAACTACAGTCACTCTTCTGTGCTACAGAAGAACACCAGAACATATATTTCTCCTCTGATTGCTTCCTATATGATACTGCTCAACATCTCTTCCATTCCCTCCTGCCCTTTCCTCTCCTCAGTCTCTAGTAACAATTATTCTACCTTCTACTTCCATGAAATCAGAGCTCTTTCATTCCACGTGTAAGATCATATATTATTTGTCTGTCTGTACCTGGTTTATTTCATTTAACATAAAGTCATCCAGGTGCATCTATGTTATCACAAATGACAAGATTGCATTGTTTTCTATGACTGAATAGTGTTCTGTACATGTACCCCATTTCCTTTATCCATCATCCATTGATGAATACAAACTTTGTTTCCATATTTTAGCTATTGTGAATAATGCTGCAGTATACACGGAAGTGCAGGAACCTCTTTAATATACTGACTTTAATTTCTTTGGATTTATACCTAGCAGTGAAATTCAGACACAGTCTATCCCAGAAACTATCAATCATCACCATGAGATAAAACTTCTACAACATCGTAGAGATAGTGCCCCTTACGTTTTTACTGTTCTTTATTATATTATTTCAATCAAGCTTTGGATTAATAAAAAATTGGGGAATTATCCTGTATTATCAACTGCCATTGATAATATTATGTCTATGGAAAGAAACTATGGTGCATTCCAAACAACTGACCTTCAGATGAGATTTCTGTGCAACCCGTGTGCAAACTGCCTGTTGTCTGTATATCTCTCAAGGAAATTATTGCCAAAGCAAAGACGTGAGTTTCCATCCAAAACAAATGTCTGGAAATTATTTGACCTTTGAATAAATGGGCCGTTCATCTCTACCCCAGAGTTTACACTGAGGACTCTTCATCAAATACTTCGAGTGTGAGTACTGTTCAGGGTGCTAACATCAAGTCATAGTCATGGTTCTGGAAGCCTTAGAATTTCACAGGGGCAGTAAATGCTTCTGGAAGACACTCCATCTTGCTGGCCTTTTTAAAGCACAGAAACTGAGCATTTCATAGCCCTTTCATAAGTAGATAAATATTGTGCTCAGTATTTCAGAGAAGATACAATATTATAGGTGGGAGAAAATGTCAGAAGAAATTTTAAATTTGCATAGTTTTATTGTTTTTAAATATAAGCTAACATACATTTGCATTTGCCTGCTAGAAATACCCCACAAAGGCAACAGGCTTTAATGATTGCTTGTTGAACATCTCAATCTTGTTATTAATTACAACAGAAAGAATCTGATTTTGTGTGATTTTCCTTTCCAAAATGAAAAGATTCCAGGGAAATTTATAATCCTATAAAAACAAGACAGCAATATTATTGTAACTTGAGAAAAAAATACACTTGGTTGTATGCATTTTCACCTTCTTCAGGCAGAGAAAACGGAGAGGCTCAGAGTTAGTAGAAATATCCCTTATTGAGAATTATACCAGGAGAAACGAAATGCACAGTTTCAAATTTTATTGTGCAAAGCTACTGGATGGAGGAACTCAAACAAGCTATCAGCTATCTCAAACTGCAAGGATACTAGCCTCATTGTCATAAAACTTTGTAAAATTGAGAAATGAAAGCAAAATCTATGCTTCTAGGAAAAGCAATCTTAGTCATCTGAATTTCCACAAAGAATATTTTCCAACTTTATCTGAATAAAATAGTGATGCTAACCAATAATGGCAGAGAAACTCATTCTTTGCATGCTGCATGCATCCATGGGCTGTTTGGAAGCACATCACTACCATAAGCACATAGTTTTGACATGTATGTTTATCAGTGACTTATTTTTTACATTCAGTTACATTGGGTCCTTGAATTTGAGAGGTCTATGGGCAATCTGCAGGTTGAGTTATCTTAACAAATGGGAATTAGTTCCTTTTGCTCTGCTTGATAAAGCGCACCAATTTTTAGGAGAAAAAGGGGCTTTTATTATTCATTATCTCTGTTAATAGACACCCTAAACCCCAGAACATGGGTCTGGGTCTCCTGGTTTCTCTCGTGGAATATTTTCACACACTTATTCCTCACGAGAGTATCATTCTAATATATTGCTAATTATGAATTTTTACCTTCAACTTTTAAATTACAGGTAGCAAATTACAGCTAAACTCTCCAATGTGATAGCCACTGGCAACATACTGCTATTTAGTCTTCAGGATGCCAATTTCAATGGTCCAAATTGAGATGCACCAGTAATTAAAATACATAGTAGATTAGAAGACACCTCAGTTCACAAACTTAACGCTTTCCAAGATGATGATATCACCGTACAAAGAAAGAACGCAAATCATCGTCACTGTCGTTGGTACCAGGAATCAAATTCAAGACCTCGTGTTTACCAGGCAAGCACTTGAGCCACTGAGCTAAACCCCTGGTCCATCACTGTAGGTTCTGAATTGCTAACACGTTGAAATAATACTGTGTTGAATACAGTGTATTACATAAAAGGTACTTTTTAAATTTATTTCATTCTCTCCTCAATTTTGTCCCGTGCTCCAGGAAGCTGACCTCTGATGACTGAGTCATGTGGGCCTCTCGATGGCGAGTTCCTGGTTCAAATGAACCAGCCGGCGTCAATGACAGAATATCTAAGGATGACGGAGAAGAGCTCAGGACACTTCCTCCCTCTTCCCCTCTCCCTACTACAGGTCTGTATTTCTTGGAGACACTGGACGTTTCTGTGACTGCAGCTCCAGGTCTGCAGCTCCTCCTCCCTGACTCCAGCCGCACGGGACTCTGACAGCACAATACTCTTTCTTTGGGTGCCCCGTCACCCTTCGTGGGTTCCCTCACCCTGCCACATGTTAACTCCTCCTTTCATTATTGCCTATTCGTATGGATTCCTGGGATGAATTTATTTCCTGCCGAGACACTGCCTAATTCCCTATCCTTTTGTTTCTTTCTTTATGATAGCAGAAAAATCCCGAACACAGAACCTGCAGACAAGTTATCTTACAATAAGATGAGCATTGAAATCAACACACCTTTCTCCACTACCCGTAAATCTGAGCTAATCATCCTGCTCGGTCTGATTTATTCCCTGCCTGCAGCCATAAAGGCACTGTGCTGAGTGACTTGGTGACAAAAATGACCCAAGCTCCATTCTCACCTCAAAAATGTGAGTAAAACCCACAGGAAGCAGAAATACTCAGCAAAAGAAATAGTTGGCCATGAAGCTACTAACAAACAGGTTATTTCGAGGCAGAAGTAACATATAAGTGCAGTCTGTGTTTTTTACTCAGTTTTACAAGATTTCTCTAGCAAGAAATTTCTGTAAGTATTGGCTAGAGTATAAATCTGGGTAAGGCAGTAGCAGATGGCTAAAATAGCAAATATAGCTAATGTTAATCTATTCATTCTTATGTGACCATGGTAGTTAGGGTTAGTAAGGGAATAAATTTAATACAGGACACATAAATGTAGAGGATTATTTTACAGTATTCACCCAAAAAGTCAAATGCAGAAGAGTGCAAGAAATCTGTCTGTGTGCTAGAGACCGGAAGACTCCATCTGGGGGCCTGCATCTCACAGCAAGGTCCTGCACATGTCCAGCTAAAGACCTAGAGTTCATGCCAATGTCTCTTGCAACTTCATCTCAAGGATCTGCAAAGGGAAGGTCTAAGACCAGTGGTGGAAGCTAGAAAGTCTGCACTGGAGGGATGAACGATCTGTGCCAGCAGGCTGAGGGATCTGCACTGGAGCTAGAAATCCACACTCAAGGAGAAGACCAGAGCTCCCCCAAAGAGAACTGCAGCCATAACCGCTGACTGAGAGAATCTAAGCTCCTCCTCCAATGTGAACAGATGAGCTAGTATTGGGAAAACCAGCCACGACAAAGCTTCTCCTGGAAAATCTGCAGCATCCAATCTTCCCTTCTTATTCTTCCTTTATGCCATTCAGGCAACAATCCTCAGGTGGGTCTTCCGTGCCCAGAACCAATGCTGACTCAGTTCATCAGGGCATTCCCACTTAAACTGACCATTAATGAATCCACCACAATCCCAGCACTCTGCAAGATAATTCACATGACATTTATACAAGGCACTACTACTTTCACACACTCTTTGGAATATTCCAGCCACCTTATCTGTTTCAACTCATTTAATATTTGTATCAACCTCATGAGATACACAGTATTATACTCCCTATTGTATATATATAAAAACTGGGACAAAGATTAGTTTGATAAACTTGTCCCTGGTAGACAGTAACTGAGAGAATGGAATTCAAGTAAATCAGCACAGCCCAAGAGACCACACTGTTAATCATGATGTCTTATACCCTCTGTCAGGCTAAACTAATCTTCACATCACCCTATAAAGTTCTAAGAATAACAGAGGTTCAGAATAGCTTCCAGATCTACTTAAAATCATAGGACTATTCACCATAACACAATACTGCCTTCCAAATAGTCATGGAAAATAGTCAAACTGTTGAGAGCTTTCTGCCATTATTCTCCATTTAACTCCTTTTCATATTTTTCTCTAGTCTGCAGTATACCACCCATTCATTATCTCTGAGTCCTTTTCCACTCCCCACCCCATGTGTACCTTCTTCTTTCCAACGCGTTGTCTTATTTCCCATATTCCTTCATTAATTTCAACAGTACTAAACTCTTGACATTTGCATTACTATTATCTTTTTTCCCACCATCACCTTGCATGTAGAAGGATGAAATTGGCCCCAGTAGTTTCACAGTCCATCCTTGATGGTCCTAAATCATAGCTTGTTGACTAGTCAAATAATTGGTTCAAAGATGGACATAGCAAGGTCCTGATGCCAGCTCCCCTGGGTTTCAGAATCAGCTGCGAACTTCTTCATCCCAGGTACAATGACATCATGTTGGTGATTACCCGTGGTGAGCATAATACACCACAAAAATTACCTACCACTGCTTTCTTTCTCTTGTTAGTCTTCACATTTCAAGAATGAGAGAGTTGTTAAATATTCACTTATACAATGACTGGATGGATAGGAACTAATTTACATTCAGATGTGAGAAGATACTTAACTGGTTTGGGAAAACCATTGAAGAAGCTTCTATTCCTTTACTGAGTAATTTTTTTTAAAAAAAGATCTCAGAGTCCATTTGGGTCATTATGAAAGGACCTATCCAGAGATAAAGTTAACACACAGAAGAGCTACTTTGAAATGTTCACGGAAATATGGAGTCAGAACCCTGATTGTGGGAACTTCAGAATCAAACGCATTAAAACCTGCATACCTCTCCACTCTTCTAATTAAATAGGCCAATAAATCCTCTGCTTTAAAACCAGAATGTGTGGGATTTTTATGAGCTTCTATAGAAAGATCTTGAGTTGATACACAGTTATGCCTTACGAGCACATTCACCAATATTGCATGAACTCAGAGCCACAGTTCACACTACAGTCTTTGAGAAGAAAAGACTCTGGCATTGGGCAGAGCACAGCTACTTCAGCCCTATTAAGGCAAATGTCATGTTATGCCTAACATACTACTTCAGTTATTCCCTATCATTCAGCAAGAAGTCAAAATTCCCTTCTAGTTCCCCAACGATTCCTTTTTTTCTGTACCTATTTTCGTTAATCTCCTCTTATTAACCCGCCACAAGTAAGATACTGCTGCACTGTTTTTATTTTTCTGTTTCTTCCAATAGCCAATCTTTACTGCTTTTTACCATTATTTCATGTTTTCTATGGCTTCTGAGAATTTCTGAAAGAAAAGAATATACTCTTTAATCCTGACCAATTCCATCAACTAATCAAAATTTTCCCACCAGTCTTGCAAACATGCATCATGTTATTTTGCTTTCTGTCCCCCAACCCCATCTTGGCCAAAATGGCCTATTCATCATCCTTTGAATATGTCCAACTAATATGTATTTCAGCACCTCTGTGTGTAACTCTCTCCTTTCCCTGAGCCCCATGGCCCCTTTTTCTTCCTCTATTGAAATCTCATGTTTCCAGCAATTCTCAATTCAGATTTCTCCCCCTACTGATTGTCTTAGTCCAATATGATTATAAGAAACAGACTTTGTTAGCCAGAAGACATAATTTGGTTAGATAAAAGTAAAGGGCTAGCCCAATGCAACTGAAACCTTCGAATGCTATAGATCTCATGTGAGACGAGTCAGAGGAACCAGAAAATCCAGATTGAAAATCGTTTTATCTCTAGAATCCCAAGTCTCCATTTTTTCTACTTGTTTCTTCATATCTGTGTCATTATTCTTGTTTTTTCCATACCAGCTCTCTATATTTTGTGTCTGACTGATGATTTATCTGTCTCATCAATTCCAGGATTCAATGAAAACTGAGCACATTCTCTCTGTGACTGAATTTCCAAAATCCCTAAAGAGAGACGCTAATCAGCCAAGCTAAGCTCCTGGGTCTGACAGCCGCTGCTTGACTCATACCCAACCAACTGTGGAACAGGCATATGATTACATGGCGTGTCTGACTACTCCTTAGAGCAACAGAAAGAGGTCTGACTCTCTAAAAAGGAGGCTTGTGGAGGAAGTGATTGGCATCTCTAACATATTAATTATCCCACATGAAATGATCTGAATTTCCATGTCCTCTAGTTCTCGTGACATTTATGTAACACTGTCTTAATTTGTATTTATATTTCACTTCCCTCAGAAGAGAATAGAGAACACAGATTATTTTATCTGTATCTTATGCACAAACCATTACTGGAATTGGGTCCTTGAGAAAGTAGACTAAAATATAGTTTAGGATGCGAGATATTTATTACAGAATGCAATTGGTATATAAAGATCTGTGGAGGTAAAAGAAGGAAACATGATTGGACAGAGGACAAATGCACTATAATGAAACCAAATGAGTCTCAAACTATGCTAAGTTCTGTATCAAATTCAACATTGTCCTCATTATGCTGAGACAGTCAAGCAGTGATGCCCTGCATACATATCATTCACAGGATGTGAACCCACATGGGAAAGGGTATCCATTTGTGTGAGGAGTCTTTCTACAGCTGAGGCAATCTTGGAAGGAGTAACACCTGAAGGCTATGTATACACACCGTATCGAGCAGATGCAGCAAGTTTTTAATGCAGAAAGAGCTAGATGGCACTGCAATGTCAACTGTAGCCACCACTATGTCTTACACAATGCATGTATTTATAGATCCGTTAACTACTTCAAACAGAGAATAATTGTTAACCGAAAGATTAGATGGATGAGCGTGATGATTGATTGTGTCAACTTGAGTAACAGAAGCTCAACTAAATTTGCTCAGCAATTCCACACCCTATGGTGTGGAAGATTCCCTGTAGGGCAGCAGGTCACCTGAAGTGTATAAAGAAGAAATGAAGGCTACATCTGCTTCTGTTTCTTTGCAGGAGCTTGGGTCTTTGCCTTCACCTTGAATGTCATTTCCTGACTTCTAGAGCTTCAATTTCCAGCACAGACCCGTTGGCCTTCTGGTATGCATTTATGTCAGACTCCACAATGAGTTCCAGACTTCCAGTTGAATCCTTCGATCTCCAGATCTCCAGTGTGCAGACAGACGCTCTGCACTCTCCCGTGTCGGGCTCTGTGGGTGGCCACTGTAAGCCAATCTTACAAACTCTTATGTATTTATACATTTCATGTGATATCTATTTCTCTAGCAAACACCAACTGATACAATGAAAATACACAAGAAGATGTTTTTCTATGCGTCCTATCAGAAAACTATTTGGGGAAGGGGTACCAGGGATCGAACTCACGACCTCGCGCTTGCCAGGAAGGCACTTGCGCCACTGAGCTAAACTCCTGGCCCCAGAAAACTATTTTTAAATCCGAAAGTTTGATGTTTGAGACGTATGCAATGGCCACATCAACCACACAGTATGACTCCAGGCAGTTTTCTGAGCATCTCTATGACTTCCTTCTTCTCCTCTTAGAGAATAACGAGCATGGGCCAGACACATCTGCCTCTCACATTTGTGTGGCTTGAAGAAGAAGCACTAGTGGAGGCCCTTAGCACACACTTGTGTATCAGCACTGCAGCCTGCACAAGCAAGTCCTGCCCATACTCCACCCCAGCACTCGCGTCTTCAGCCTTGGCCCACTCTCCGGTGAACAGATACAGAAAACAGGCCCCACAGTCTCTGGAAATGGGTATGAGACCATTTAGAGAGGGAATCCAGGCATCCTGGGTGCTGCGAGTATGGTCTAGAAGGAGCAGCATGAACTGGCTCTCTGTGGCCATCCCTGCCTCAGTTCACAGGGCCGTGACTGGAACGAGGAAGGTAAGGTGGATCCCCGGAGTGCAGGACCTAGCAAAGGAGCCCTGGTCAAACCAGTCAGAGGACACGTGTGGGTAAACCATTCCTCCCAGCTGACTTTAGAATACAGGTCCCCATTTAGTCAGTTCTTAGTGTTCTTTAAGTTTTACAAAATGTCTCAACAAAAACCCTCCCTTAAATTTTTCTTTCTTTTCTTTCTTTCTCAGGTATATCCATAGTCTTGCATTTCTACACCTTCGCTGCAAATATATTTTTCCTGGTCAACGTTTAGTGAGATTATTGAATGTGATAGTGTATGTGAGTCACCCAATTTGAGGAAGTACCTACGTTTAAATGTCAGTGGGAATATGAACATACTTAACCTGAATGATCTGATCTTATTTTGAATCTGAAATAAAACTAGTCATTTTTGTCAGGGGGCAGAGAAACAAACTGTGATTAATTTTTGAACTATTTTAGTCTCCATTTGCCCTAACCAAAGAACAAGATAAGACAGGTATCCTCTGTTCCTGGATACACAGGAATGATACAGTCAAAATAAATATACTTCCAAAATTGAGATTCAATGCAATCCCAATCAAAATATCAATAGTATTCTTTACAGAACTGGAAAAACAATCATAAAACTTATTTGGAACAAGACACCCAGCATAGCCAAAGCATTCTGGGTGACAGCAGCAAAGCAGGAAGCATTGTTAGTAATCTGGATTTCAAGTGATGCCAAAAAATTACAGTGATGTAAACAGCATGACACTGGCACAAAAAAATATGTGAATATCAATGAAACAGAATAAAAGGTGCACAGACAACCCCCCACATGCTTAGCTATTTGATCTTTGAAAAGGGGGCCAAAAATATACATGAGGAAAGATAACCTTTTTAATACATGGGAAAAATAGCTATCCATGTACAAAAAGTTGAATCTAGATCCATGTCTCTAAACTAAATGGTACTAAATGAAAATCACAATGCATCAAAGAGCTAAATGTAAAAACAGAAACAACCTGCTGAAAGATAAAATAGGTAAAACTCGAAGTCATAGACATAGGCAAGGACTTTCTGAACAAAATTCCAGTTGCACAGTAAATAGAACCTAGAATCAACAAATAGGATTGTATGAAATTTAAAACATTAGGCCCAGAAAAAAAACTAAAAGAATGAAAAGAAAACTTCATAATGGAAAAAAAATTGTGCCATCTATTCCTCAGTCTAAGAGCTAACATTTGAAATGTATAATGAACACTAAAAAACTAGATCCCCCCAATTTAAAGATCTAATCAAAAAATGGACAAATGAAATGAACAGGCACTACACAGAAGAGAAAGTATCAATGGCAAATAAATATATGAAGAAATGCCCAACAACACTGGCCACTAGACAATTGCAAATTAAACAACATTGAGATCCCGCCTTACCCTAGAAAGAATGGCTGCCACCAAGAAATCAGTCACAAAGTGAGGAGTCTTCCCCTCTGCCCTGATACTCCCCAGCCACCATTCATCTTGCTGTCCCTACGATTTTCTTAATCTGGAATTTTCTACATCAGTACAATCAGATTTCTCTTGGCCATGTAACATTGAGAGGCACCAATTCATCGTAGTTTTGGTTAGAAGGGGAAATCTAGAAGATAAATCACAGTCTTATACATGTAAAGGAAAGCCCTGTAATGGATATTTTCATCTTTTTTTGGTGTTGGAACTGCTTTTGTGTAACTTGAGCATTAGGATTCAGCTAGAGAAAAGAGAATTGCAGAATGGTTATTGGTAACAAAGTTCAACCTTTCCAAGATGCAGAATTCAGACACTGGAAAATGACTACAGTGCCTGCCAAAGAAAATAAGAGATGCAGATTGCTATGAATCAGGAAGAAACTAACAGGAAAAAATTAGAAACCACATAGAAGTTGGAAAGACAGTCCACGACACAATGGGGGAAAAAAGAAATAATTTCGACCCAGCACCAGTTTTCATGGCTACTGAGTTGGAGACCTGAGCTCCCCAGAATCGAAGTAATTGCCCAGATCCAGGGAGAAACAGCAGTAGACACCACAGCTTCTGTGAACTGCAAAATCAGCACCAGGTTTTTCTCCAAGGGGTCTCCTTCCAGATGATAGGCAACAGCCAGAAGGGGGTTCAAGGGCAGGCACCCACCACACCACCAGAGATTGTTTGATAAGGTGTCATTTTGAGGAGTTGATTATTTAAACATGGGACTCAGAACAACTAAATCTTCACTCCCAATGTTACCCATCTACAGTGACTAAGAGACAGCTACGGAAAACAGCCACAGAGAGAAAGTGAGCTAGAAAGGGATCTCCTACGAAGTTTAAAGCCACCGAAGACACAGGCCTCACCCACTGCACTGAGAAACAACACTTAACTTGAGGAGTACTCAGAAACAACTGGGCTTGAAAGTACCTTCAGGCATTAAGTATTTGAACCCTTGCCCTGCTGCTTACATCCAACACAGATATAATACGCTTGCCTTCCTTTTCAACAAGCATGAGCAAAGATATGTCTGGTTTGGACATTGCCACAGCCCACGATAAGCTGAGGGGCCTCTGTAACACAAACCCATAAGCCTAAATGGTAGGTGGAGAAAACCAAGCGTTGACAGGCTTAGGAAACCACTCACTCAAAACTACAGAGAAAAAATTTTTCTCTGTTTCTGGACTCATTTCTTTTCAGTTTTTTTCTCTCTTTTCCTTATTCCTTGTTATTCTTTTTCCTCCTTTTCTTTTTTCTTTCCATTTTTTTTATTTTATATTCTCTATACTGTTTCCTTTTTCCTCTTTTTCTTTTATCTTCTGTCTCTCATTTTTCTTTTATCGTCTATTTCTCATTTTTCTTCTATTTCTCATTTTTTCCATAATAGGATCTTTTGTCTCATTTTTGTCTCTTCTTCATTTTCTCTCACTGTTTAGTCTTTTAAAGTTTTCTTTTCACATCCACTCATCCCCAAATCCCTATATCTTTAATAGTATAACCATTAAGCTTTGTTAATTTAAATAGTTAACTCTATGGTACTATTGTTGAATTATTTCCTATCATTAGTGGAAGAGTAGTTAAGCATCTAGCATCTATTTTCTGTATGTCAATATTTGGCTTGGCTTAGAGTTTATACTATAATTGCAGATTTATTTTCTAAGGTTAAAGATGGTTAATTATTGGACTTTATGTCGATATCTAGTTTTTCTAGGACAATAGAACTGTTGCTGACATACTTAATTTTCCAAGATCACAGAGTTGTTGATATTCATGTTTTTCTCTGTATGTCAATACCTGGATTACTTTTGTGACATAAACAATACTGTGGTCCATTCCCAAACAAATGCTGAGTGAACCCAAAGAACGTCAGGGCGATGTGCCAATTTCAATGCATTCCTCTCCCTTATATTAACAGAGGTGATGGATCTTGAAATAGAGGCAAAGGAATAAAATGACTATCAATGAAAAGCAGACTAATTAAAGAGACCTCCATACTAGCAACAAAGTCTTTTCTTTATAAGCAGCCATACACCTAAATACAAACCGAAAACAAAAACAAAAACAAAAAATAACAAAAAATATTTTTAAAAAATGAGAGGACTATACACAAAACAGCCTCCCCAAACCTCCCAAATCTCCCAAAGCAAATCAGTGAAGCACTGAAGTGGAGGAAAGCAAAAGCCACACAGCCAAATTTTTTGGATGATAATAGAGAAAATTAAAACACAGATCAATGAGGTGTTTGGAAGGTTCACAGAAAATATAACTAATAATATAATTGAGGTAATAAACAACAACAAAACCCCAGAGCTTACAGAAGACAATAATATAAAACTAGTTAGGCTAAACAAAAAGATACAAAACTTGATGACTAGTTTGGTGAAGAACTAGATTCCATGAAATGGTTCCAAACAAATCCAGGAGATTAAAAATTATATAGAAAATATGGTTAGCAAAAGTGATCAGTGTAAGGACAGAATATCAGAATTAGAAGATGCAGATGTTTTCAAAGGCCTATACTGAAAGGCACCTTAAAAACAACAAAAAAACATGAAAATTGATTTAACAGCTGCTAGATCATGCACAAATACTACTGTGAGATTAATTGGAATAAGTGAAAAATCAGAAGATAGCACAATCAGTGGAAAGACTTAAACATCAAATAAGAAAACCATATGCAACTCCAGGTAGCCACATTAAAAACATAAACTCTCCACATCACAACTCAGTAAAATACTGAAAGTCCAACGCAGGGACAAAATTTTAAAAACTGTTAGAGAAAATCAGTGAATCACTGATAAAGGTAAACCCACTGAAACTAGAGCAGACTTCTCAACACAAATCTTAAAGGCCAAGGTGATTGGAGAGAAGTGTTTGCAGTCCTAAAAGATAACAATTTCCAATCC